>MU827895.1:0-35047 GCA_029204205.1 Desmophyllum pertusum
CTTGCCTGAAAAGCTTTTTTATTGTCAATAAGTTCCCGTGGCCAATCCTCTTAGCAACTAGTTGAGTGCTATTGCGCACGCTCGGTTGCCGCGACACCGCTATGTCCGTAATTATGCAGACCATTTATAAGGAGTGAAGGAACGTACCTTGCTGATCCGTATCCCACATTACCTTTCGGGATTGTCGCGTGCGCTTATTTCCGACAACGTTTCTCGAAACAGCTGTAGATTTACGCAAACGTATACCAGGCGTATATAACTCGCAGATAGCGTGTATCGATGAAAATCGATGATAATCGATCATGTTAAAAGTCACAAAATTTTGCCTCATCGATTTCCAATATCAATCGATTAATTGGCATCGATTGTTATCGAATGATATCGATTATCATCATTATCGATTTCATCGATTGGTCAGGCCGGGCCTACTCAAATATAATTTATCTTGTCCCAAATTATGGCCCAACAATCCATAAATACGCTCCACTGTAGCGCGTACGTACGTAGCACCATAAATATCGTCATGATCAGCAGTACAGTGTGCGAGCAGTGCGCGATTTCCTTTAGCAAAGAAGATTATTTGAGAGCTTTGATACATCGCCAACTGATTTGTACAGCCTGCAACAAAAACGTCCATTTACAACACTCAGTAGAGACAAATTTCACACTTAGCTGCCCCTCCTCGCATCGTTTATTTGTACGTGACCAGCCTGAACAGGTCTCTTTTCAATCGCTTTTGGCGGGAAGAAGAGAAACCCTGGGAACGTGGTTGTGAATGCTGGATCTGGAGCACAGGAAAATACAATAAATTTATATCATTGATTAAAGGCTCAATATTAATTTTAATAACATGACCTTTCCAAGACAACAGAACTAAATGTAAGTTTTGGATTGAAACAGTCTGACCTAAACGTCCAGTGGACGTTAATCGGGGCAACAACACGTTACGTCTTTAGAGGGTGTCAACGGGCTATACCTCTAGTCATGCCGGAACTAAAGCGCTAGTGCCGTGATTTTAAATCAGTCCTAATTTATAAAACGTTTGTCAAAGATAACAGCAATTTTTCAGCAAATCGACACAAAATATCATAACAAATCGTGAGTCGGCCCTGCAACAAAGGCATCTCGTCTTGCTCTTTTTCAGTCACGCACCCCCCAGAGCCTCTGTGCTGCTTGTAGGTGCTGCAGAGGAAAGAGGTCACGCACTATCATTTTAATATCAGATAGATAGATAGACTTTTATTTAACGTGGACAATACACTTAGCTATAGGTAAAAACACAAGCTAATTTACAGGTAATGCCACGATTTAAAAAATTATAAAGTATAAAAATAAATATATATTTTTTTTTAAAAAGACAAAGATAATGTGGTGTAATTAAAATGTTTTGTTAAAAACCTAAGATAATATTGCAATGGACATGTTCTGCTACTGATCTTGAAGGTCTATATCTACATGTACAGGGAACATTTGTTAATTGTGAACTTGAATTTTCCATGAAAGGCCTGAATTTTTCGGTTTATCGTCTGTTTTTATATTCAAGTTTGTTGTTGCAGTTCTTAGTTCTGGCATTATTTATCTTTAGTCCCGGAGTTATAGCCACATAATTTTCACAGCCCGATTTATGCATGACCTCATTCTAAAACATTTAGTTGTCATGGCAGTTGCCAGAAATGACCTGTAACCAGAACCCGTACGTCCGCTATTCGACATTTCTCGGAAAAGCGATTACCACTTCCGCTGACCAGTAGGAGCGAAGATCCTTGAAAAAAACATTTGGCAACAACATAGATATACTGTCGTCAGCTTTCGGAATCTACCCTCAGTTAGAAGCAAGTCCGTGTCATTTGACAAAACGTTTCTTTTCGATTGATAAATGGGGGCCGAAGAGAGCAGTAATCGACGCGCCTCTCCGAACGTTTTCGACGTTTACGCCGGAGCTGTCCGTCCTCAAAACAATATAAACACGTCTCAGAGCTATCAAAGGTCCAGCCAGCCATCAGTGAGCGAGTTCTCTAACAACCCTGAGCGATATCCAGGCTTTGTCTTAGTCTTGGTCCTTTCGACAGGAAAGATGGAGGTCGCGACAAGGCAAGAAGCGCGTAGAAGAGGGACGCAGGTGAAAATCGTTTCCAATCCGAGTGAATCGGCCGGAAGTTCAGACGACTCCAGCTTCTTTCGGGAGTCATCCAATGAAGACATTGTCTTCCAATACTTGCAGGGAGGTTCAACTGGTTCCGCTTTGTATTTCGACGTTACAACTGGAAGTTTTGGTGTCTGCAAGGGGGAGGACCGTCATAGATATCAGAGAGCTGGACTACTCTGGCTCGGGTAGCAGTTGCAGACTGGGTGCCTTGTTTTCATTGAGAGTCCATTGTTGTTTCGCTGGAAGAAGAATTCTGATTCATTAGTAGCTTTGTGTAATATGTTGTATAGTTGTGTAATATGCTGTTGCTCATGTTAATACTAAGGGAGGCTTATCCTGTTAAGAATCAAATGTATAAATCCTTTCCTTCAAAGCTGTACAGATAGACTATGGAGACATTGCAAACTAGGACAACCGTGAATACGAGCAGCAGAACTTTCGGTTTCGAATTCCGAAACCATCTTGTCGTTCATCTGTAACTACGCTCAAATTTGTCATTTAATTTTTCAGACTTTAAAATCCCTTTGATTTGTGACCAAATTTGTTCACAATTCTGAGTAGATGATATGTGCGTGTAACTTGTTATTTGTTCGTAGTTTGCATATGTTCATGAATTTAATAGCGAAAGGTTTGTATACACCGGAAGTTTTAACATTTCTGCTTTGCCGGAGCACTATACACTGTATCCTGGGTATATAAGTTATATTTAGAGACATGTTAACTTAAAGTAGTCACAGATCTAAAACCAACTCAGCCATAATCTTATAATTGTCCCTAAATTCGATTTATTTCGGTGAAGTCAGTTCAGTAGTCTTATAAAAGTGCCATACATTTTGCCTTCACTCGGGTCAGCGAAAATAAGGTTACACATGCATTAAACTGATCCGAGGTTTTGCGCGGCAGAGAGGTGTTTTGATTACTGAGTTTAGTTTAAATAACCCTCCGAATTGAGGGGTAGGCTTCTTTGGTAATAAATCAAGCTTTAGAAAGCGAAAGTAAACTCACTGAGTCATGCAAGCTAGACCCGTAAGCAATATATAGACATCCAGGAATTTTCAGAATTTGTGTTAGAATTGGTGATACTAAAGCTACATTTTTGCCACATGGATCAAGCTATGTTCCACTTAAACAGAGAATCAGATGACTCAGTTTTAACTGCTCACATTGTATTTAATAAAATTCAACTTCTCTTGCGGTTACAGCACAACGTCTAGTGAAATCGTCAAAGTCTACAGTTGGAATTGTTCCTTCAGTGTGCTTGTATCTTGTACAAGGGCTAGAGACTTACGTCACAAAATCCATGGAAAAAACTGTATAAAATATATATCAAACCACGCTTGCGCATAAGCTGCTCAAAAGGATTGAACGTCAGAAAATCACTGCGAAGCAAGAACGTGTGGGAACAATCTAATCTTTACAAAGAGAGTGATTCCATAATTTATAATGGTTGATTGACTCTACTACTAAAACCACTATTAAGACGGATTCCGCTCAACGTTCGAGCAATAAGTGCAACAATTAATTACTAAAAAACTACTCATAGCACGGTAACATTTTGAATAGTATTTGAAACATATCACTTTAATTCACTTTTCCAAGTGACCCCGCAATTAAATTCTCAAGCATTCTCGAGAAAATTAATGTCAAACCACGAAAAAAAAATGATAAAAATGCACACCATTTTGTTTTGAACTGACATGAAGCGTCTTTTTAATTAAAATATGAAATGACTTCTCTCGCGGGGTCAGCTTGGGAGCTAATTTATCGAATTTCTTCTTAACTGTATTCAAAATGTTACCGTGCTATGAGTATTTTTTGGTAACTTAATTTGTTGCACTTTTTGCTCGAACGTCCAGCGGAAATCGTCTTAATACAAACAAAACAAACAAGCCGGTAGTGTTATGACAATGAAATCAAACAGTGTTTTGAATTCATTTTTTTTTTTTGCGGTCAAACCTTGCCAATGGCTCAAATAGTCGATCTAATGTACAACTTTGCTTAGATCAGTAACAGAACTACAAATATCCTCTTTACAAGATGTATATTACTGAGTGAGCTACAGCATACATGTAAGTTACCAATGAAATCACTCTGAGGTAACTCAAAATAAACCGAATGGAACTGAGTATATGCCAAGGGGAGCTAGTAAAGGTTGATCATCAATTTTAACTTGATTCCTTTAGTTGCTATGGCTTTCTTACTAAATGTTGTTTTCTAACAAATGATACATGTATAAATTAACCTACGTTTGCTCAACAAAGTCTGTGTCTATCCATGGAGAAATTAATTTTATGTGTTTTGGAATTTGTGGATATTTGGGTAATTTTATATATCAGTTTCTGGGAAACTGAAAATTTCATTCTAGAAAAATATATTAATAACTTTCACGTTCGTAAATTTTCGTTTTCTAAAAACTGAGTTATTAAAAATGAATGATGGGTTATGCTTGCTTCTGGTACAACTCAACGGACTCGTAGTTTTAGGAGCTGTTTCGCTTTTTCTTCTGTTTTTTTTTTTAATATATACTTATTCCACAATTTTCATTTTACCTCCGATGACATCTTGTCATTTCCAAGTGATATAAATTTTAGATTCCAGCAAAGCAAATTTGACCGAAATTTCTTGAGATGATTGTCAGTAGACTGCGCGGCAAACTGAGGCAACTGATGTTTACGTTAGTTTTTTGATCTCCGCAATGGCAAACTCATAGGTATGATAAATTGATAGCGTCTGTTCCATCTACCGACATATTGGTGGTTTTCATTAATGTCGAAAAAAAAAAACAGCATGAACAACATCAGACAGGTAAAAGAGCAGGTAGAAAAAAACATTTCGTACAAATTATAGCTTTGTAGCGTTTTTACAGTACTGTAATAAGCAAGAGTCACGTTTGTTGTCCTGTCGTGAGTTTGGGAGTTAAATTAGACTACGAGCAATCCCTCTTTCCCAGCTTAGTCCGTCGAGCGAGAGCGATAAAAATTAGCGATCGGAAAATGGCCGCGCGAAAAACTGGGGGCGAGTCAAGCGCTCTCGCTCGACGGACTAAGCTGGGAAAGAGGGACTGCTCGTAGTCTAGAGTTGAATTTCTTTAAGAAAAATGTTCAACTGTATTATCGTAGCCAAAAACAATATGATATTTGATTCCGGAACCGTTGGTCAAGTGTAGAGAAAACGAGTTTCGATCGTGTGTCAAGTGATAAAATACTCCACGATTCGTGGAATATTTCGCCAGTGGGTCCCAGGGTCTTCTCCGCGCCCAGAACGAGGTTGCAAAACTGAAGACTTGAATTGTCAGATTGACTCGAAAAGAGTTTCTGTTAACCACCGCTGACCAGTAGAAGGATTTCTAGGAATTCTGTCGTAGACGAATCTTAAGTTGGCTTCAGTTCGAATACTGTTGGCTTTCTATACACGATTTTTCGACAAAATGATCTGCTTTGTCTGTAATCCACTGTTTTGCTTGTAAACGTCCTGCGTGTACATGTACCTTGTTCGTTGGGGAACACAATTTGTTGAACTCCAATTTGAGAAGGGCCACAAATTTTTAGGAGGGCTACAACTTTTGGGGAAAACTATTTATCAACTTATCGGCCCTCCCTCCCATTCAAATACATGTTTCCATAACATTCGTTGAAACATACATTAAACTGAAAAGTGAAAGCATTCTTAAGTTTAATTGTACAAATAATATATGTCATGCGACCAACAGTACTTATCCGGCAAACATGAAGTAACTTTTAGGGGAATTTAACACAGCAGGACCTTCTCTGGCCAAAACATAGTTAGTGTGATGTTGAACACCTGTTCGAGGTCCGGGTTCAAGGGTTACTTGTGTTGTGTTACTGAGCAAAGTACTCTCTGTCAGTGCCTCTCTCCACCAAGGGGTATAAATGGGTACTGGCGGTAGCCAAGTCGCTTTTTGCAAGAGAAAGCGTGATAGTGTTAACTGGCCGGCTCCCCATGCAGGTGTGATGTGTGGAACAGACCTAAAACCTTACCTTGCCTCGTTAACGCTACGTATACACATAATACAGCACAGGTGGCCCAAGCTCACGATAAGAGAGCAAAGAATGTGACTCTCGGTCAGTATATTCGGTATTGTGTTACAAAAATCCCAAAAGGTTTGTATAAATTCGACTGTTTCGCCGAAATCGCTTCAAACCGGCCATAACAAAAAATACATTTCTTTACACAGCAACAGGATAAGTCAATTTTGTCCACAAAATATTTAAATTTGTTCCAATTAGAAACTAAACCATGCATTGCATTCCCATGAAAGACAATTACTGTACACGCAAACTCGTGATACATCATTCATTTCTACACTGACCGCCGGTTGATCTAGAAGACTGAAGTCTTGTCAGATTAAGAGGCTCAGTTAACCACCGCTGACCAAGGTATTTCGAGCATCCGAAAAAAGTCTAGCTCGTTGACGAATCTTCGGAGTAGCTGAAGCAAGTCTGTGTCGTTTCGTAAACTGATACCACTTGTGAAACAAACGTTGGTGAGGGTCGCTGGTGTATTAGTTGTGAAATTTCTCGATTGGAAATGTGGGCTGTCCCTTCCGGAAACTTTATCGCGATGCCGTCTTCTGGAGGCTTTGTGGTCGATCCATTTGGAAACTTTGCCGCCGTCCCTCTTGGAAACATGAATGCCGTCCATCTTGAAAACGGCTTTAATCCATTTAATGCCGTCCACCCTGGAAACTTTATCGGCGTTCCTCCCGGGAACCTTTACCCCGTGCCTCCTGTAAACATGTACGGCGCTGTGGCTCCTGGGAACTTTATATCCGTCTCTCATCAAAACATAAACGCCGTCCCTCCTCGGAACCTAAACGTCGTCCCTCCTCGAATTAACGTCAACGTCAACGTCATCCCTCCACGAAACTGCAACGTCAACCCTCCTCGAAAGGTAAACGTCGACCTTCCTCGCAACGTTAACGTACCGCTTAGGTCCTCCCATCCAACAGTCAGCGAGATCTCAAAAAATCTCCAGCGATATCCGGGCTTTGTCTTAGTCATGGTCCTGTCTACAGGAAAGATGGAGGTTATGACTAGATCAGAAGCTTCTAGAAAAGTCATTGCAAAACAGGTGAAAATTGTATCGACGCCAAGGAAATCCGGATCAGGCAACACTAGCTTCTTTCGACGTTGATATGCTCTTAGAATACTTACAATGAGGTCCAATGGAATCGGGTTTTTTTTCACCGTAACTGGAAGATTGTGGGTCTACGCAGGAGGGATTGGGCATCGCCTGCCTGTGAGGCTTGTTGAACCGAGTGGGGATATAGAACTTGGACAAATTTGGATCGACATACAAGAACATCTGAACTAAATTGTCTTATATTTATACGTATGTTTCATCACGTCGCGGTAGTCAGAAACAGTCCCGTATTGATAACACTATTTGTGAAGATGGGCAAGTAGTATAGTTCTACCTCAGTTGCAGCGAGTTAGTCGTATACGACATACAGTATATATTAGACCTGATACAATCTTTCCAAGAAATAGTCACATTTCTTACAAAACCGAAAAGGCTACAATACAGTTTTGCGATGACAAAATCGTATAACTTATAACGAGAACTTCTGCTTTGAATCATGTACATACTCACTCTAGCTCGATGTATTATACACGGTTATTTGTTGGTCATCAGTTTATTAGTGGTTGTACTGCCCAAGTTTTGCTGCTCTGCGCGTTATTTTGTTTGCCTCCGCTGCACACTGGTCGGGAGATGGGTGGCTGTACATGTTAGCATCTGACAAGAAAAAAATTGATTGGCTTTTAAATGGTGTGCCTGCTATCGACTTTCAAGTTAATGTAAATTTGTTCAAATCTGTTCAGTCCTTTATCTCCCAATCAAACCGCTTTTCTTAATTTTTTTTTTTCCATTTTTGTGTGATTTTGCTTGTATCTGTCCTTTTAATTCTTTTTTCTTTTGTTATATTTGTCTTTTTCTGATCGTGTGTTATTGTAATTGTGTAACGACGTAAGCTCTCTAGATGAGCATCTGCTCTTAGAGCAAATGTTGAGAATAAATATTGTTTAAATAAAAAAAAATAAAAAATAAAAATAAATAAAAAATTAGTGGTTGTAATAAACGGATGGTGCGGTAAATAATTCAGGTATTTTTACGCCTATATGCAACATTCCAACTGAAAATATACATCATAAAGATAAAATTTAGTGATCTCGAGTGTGTTCCTAAGGTTGATTAGTTAATATTAAAGTTGCTTTCCTGCTGCTCGATTTCGAGTCTAATTAGTAAATTACGAGAATCCTGTACATGTTTAAGAAAAATATATATCAAACATTTTACAGACATTTAGTTTATTATTTGCATGTTGACCCGAACTCGACACTTTCCAAGAAAGAGAGGAAGTCTTTTGACAAAACAAAAGGCTCCGGTAATTCAGTTTTGCATGAAATCCTGGAAATAAAGCAATAAACATGTAACTAGAATTTGCCTTAAAACCTGTACATTTTAGTACCAGACGGAGTTGGTCAGGTAAAATACTAAATAAAGGAAGGAAAAAATAATAAATTACGGAATTGAATTGTTGACAATTATTTTAGTGTGTCCCTAACGTTGCTCTCAGCTCTATTGTTAACATTACACAGTTGTCGTATTTAAATAGTGCATCATTTTTCTGACAATTCCGAGAAATACTCATCATTCAAATACATGTTTTCATGTTGTAAGCTTAGCTTACCCTAGTGACGCGATGTTGCCCCCCTTGCTGCAGCTTTCTGAGAAAATGCAGAGAATCGAAAAACAACAAACCACCTTCCGAGAAACGGCCTTTTATTTTCGAAAAAAAAAATCCTTATACGACACGCAAATTAAAATGCTAATACAACCTTCCTATACACTACCTTTAGCTTTGGAGCTAGACGTGAAGGTATTGAGTAAAGTACCTTGAACTGAAAAGTGAAGCATTCTTAAATTTAGTTGTACAGATAATGATATGCACCTGAAAACTAGGTAACATCACTTGCCATCGAATGGCGAAGATTTTGATCTGAATCCAATGGCTAGCGCTACCAACACCCAGCATACTACTATTGTTGGGCATACAAATATTACTACGATATAAATTCTAACCATACAGACCGTACTGCAGTCATAATATTGTTATTCAGTTCTATTAAAATCGATGTGACCGTCTTCTTTAAATGTCCTCGTGGGTGTGACAGAACGACTTCATAACTAGTGGGCATTTCACCGCCAAAATGCTTGATGTTCGTACATTTTCAAGTCACTGCATGTGTGCCAGATATTTGTCAAGATTTTGGCCAGTACGGCGATGAATCTCGTAAGCTTCCAACCAGATGCGACCTTTCATGAAAACTTGGTAGAGAGTATTTTCACTCGTCCACTTCCCTTTATCAAAGTGACAAATTTCCGTCAATCCATCGTGTGCTTCATAAGTGTGATCAATCGCGCTAACACTGTCGAGCAGAGAGCGGTCGCCCTTCTTCGGTAAAGGCGAGGAAGGAGAGCTTACAACAAGTATTGGGCATTCATTGGGAAAATTATCCGTGAGGTAGACACGAAGCGTGTAGCTCTTGCCGTTGTTGGTGTTCACTCGCCATTCGACTCTGGTGTTTCCAGCTGACGTGGGATTATACCAAGTCACGTTGTTTAATTTGCTTTCCAAAATACCTTTCTCCATTCCGAGTCTTCTCTGTTGCTGTGAGCTCCAACTCATTTTCAAGGGACGTCGCTTTTTAAAATGCACTTGATGCTTTCACTTTAACACAACAGTGACTCGTGGCCGGAAGTCTTTCCGGGCTATTATACGACTAATCATAAGCTACTAGCCAATCAGTGACTTGCTTCATACATTTATAATTGATTCTACAAAAATACAGATTTCTTGGAAACATAAATAAATAAATCACACAACAAAATGTTGAAATCAATAGAAATGATGGTATATTTTAAGCTTGTTTGTTTTAATTTTTTCATTATCGATTGTTTCTCTTCAAAGGTCACTAAATAGCCCATGACTTTCTCCAAACCTTTATATTACAATTGTGAATAGTCCTTTACAAGGCTATGAAAAATAAATGTTGACTAGTATAGTGTATCATCACCTTTTGATTCAATGATTGAGCATCGGTTGAACAGGACAGCGTTACATAACGAAGTATCCGGCAAAGTCACGACATGTTCGTGGAACGTTTCCGGTTCGATGTCAGTCACTGCAATTTCCTTTGTTTGTGTCCCTCAGCCTCGCTACCAAGCTGAATTGTAATATCTCAGTACAGATATATACAGCACTTCGCGTTCAACTTACAGTGACACTACTATTGTGCCCAGCTGACAATATGGAAGACCAGCGACAGCCGATAGTTATTGATATAGAGGACAGGGATCCGCAGAATCATAACGCTTTTCTGAAGGTACAAATTATTGCAAGTTATGATGCATTAGTCGTATGTAACAATTTGTCGGTCAATATGAGCATCTTGTGTACCATGCATGCATGATTGCCCAATCTATTTCTCGATGATGACTTCTAACTAAATTTATGTTGTTAAGTAATGATTCTAATACCTAAACTTTGATATTTGAATTTCCAAAATACCCATTGAATGATGTTTCAAGGTGAGCGCTGACTCGTCCTCAGTCGTCTCTCAGTCTCTTTCTCGATACGTCATCGTGACTGTGTTGACATCGAATATACTGAATACTTTGGTCTACTTTGTTTTATTCGATGCCTCCCAAAGTAACGAATAGACGTTGTTCATTAGCTTGCGAACAGGCTCACGTTTGGGCCCATGCGCGAGCGGCGCGAGAATCACGCGTGATTCTCGCGTGAATCTCGCGGCTTTCGCCCGGCTCGCACAAATGTCAGCAGGTCCTAGGTGTGCATCAGTTAGACAGACTGACGCTGTTCGAAATTGACTGTGGACTGAGTGCTAGGTTCGAGACAGCTACTCAATTTGGGATTTAATTAATTTAAGAACGATTGTATTGATTTTTAATCGATTATGTCCGGAAAACCAATGATGGCGTATGTATCAGTGATGTAACGTCATATGTCGCCAAATAAACAACCTTAATTTCCGTTTGCCTTGTTTATTAAATCAATTTATTTGTCTTCTTCCAGGTCGCCTACTCTGATATGATTTGCGAGCCATCTGCAGTTCATAGTCCTCAATGCTCTCACCAATTTACCAAAATCATTTATGACAACACTGTCCTTGGCACGTACTGGTTTTGACGCTTCTACTTGGTGGCCTACTGTCCTTCCTTTATGGTCTGTTGAATGGGTTCTTGAGCTTCTTGTTCGTTTGGATTATTACTCCAATGACCCTTGTCTGGTGTATTCCATTGGGGCTTTTGGGGAAATTCTGGCTCGTCATTGTAAGGTGCTTCTACGACCCTTTGTACGAGTCGTGCGGAAGGATTTTCTCAAGAGTGAACGTAACCATTAATCAGGCTACTATTCAAAATGTGTAGATCTTACTGTGTCAGGAACTGTTATAGTTAGAAGACTAATTTTCCCTTTGTAATGCACCATTATAGCTGCACCAAAACTGAACATGCATCTAACAATACTCAAAATGATAAGTTTCAACTTATGACTTTATATAAATTTTTTTATACATATAGTTGGAAAAAACAATTTTTTGGCAGTGACCATTCTGTACGGTATCCTGCCAGTTGTTATTGTTGTTGATGTTTTAGGATATAAACCTCTGACATTTAGGTCTTATCGCGAGCTATAATGTTACATGTAGAAGCGTGATACGTATTCCTTTGTAATAGCGCACCATTTCCTGGGATGGACCATTTTATTTTGGGAGGGGGGTTGGGCAATTACCAAAACAAAATTCCTGCAAAGCGAGTTCACTCACTCACTCACAAGCAAAAGGTGAAAAAGAAAATTATTGCACAAACTAAAGACGGAAAAAAAAAATTCGAGCTCAGAAAAATTGCCCAACCCCCCCCCCCCCCCCCCCCCCCCAAAAAAAAAATGGTCCATCCCTTATAGCCCACAGGCCATCTAACAATAATATACGCACGATGATCAATGTCAACAGGTTATGACTTCTTTACTGAAAGTTATTATTGTTTTTACAGATTTTTTAATAAAATTTCAGTGTCCTCGCCAGTTTTCTGGTATTATTGTTGTCGGTTAGCTTTAGTAGGAAATAAACAACTAACATTGACTACCACCACCACCACCTTCATCCAGTCCGCACGTTGTCCCATTAATTTTGGGAACTCTGGCCGTGGTACATGTAGGCTGGTTTCCCGGATTTCCAGCTGTCTATATATTAAGTTGTTGCTGGGCTTCGTTTATACGTTTTGCCATGAGGTGGATCCCAAAGCAACAGCAGCGGTAAACTCTGCATTCCTTACCCGATCTCGGAAACTTAGATTGACCACTGAATATCTTATTGTGTTCTTCTTGCGTTTTATAGATTAAATATGCAAGTTTATTTTCTTCTTTATACACTCAAACATGTATCATGGTATATTATGTAAACAAAGTTTTCAACATTCCTAACAAACTGGCCGCATAGGCTCGGTACCTAATATTAAATCAAAACTTCAGTGCCACAATCCGAAGCAAGTTTAGTTGGGACACTTTATATATTGCTGATATTTTTGTTCATTCTCCTCCTCCCACCTCCCAATCTTGTTTTGTGCAATTTTATTATCCAATCCGTTTACAAACCAACATTGAGAGGGGCAGGGGAGAGCACAACTGTCCCAAATAACCTGTCTGATATTGCAGCACTTGCGACACGAATTCTAGAGAAAATGCAGTTGCATTACATTTAACATCATCGTCATCGTCATTTAACATTTTGTTGGCTCGTAGCAGCTCTGGCATCTTCTCACATACTCTTTGGCACTACCAAAAACAAGTTATATAGATTAAAGTCCTAAGGATATTGGTGGTAGTTTAACAAGTGTGATATTTCTACATGTAGGTGCTAAAATGTTTGCCAAGTCTCGTTCGTTGTGAATCGATGCACTGCCATTACTAGGAACGAGTTAATACCGACATTTTCTCTCATTCGTCTCTCCTCTTTTGGTGACAAAGGGCATATTGCTATTTGTGTGGCAGCGTCCAATGGTTCGTACCCCAGTAGCGAGCTCAGTGTAAATCGATCAGGTGTAAATCGAAGCCTTGTGGCTCGTCAAGGGTTTTGGAAATTGTGGAAATTAGATGGTACTTCACAAGGACGTAGGTCCAGGTCATCCTGTAGGGCTTAATTTCTGATTTCGCTCAGATACATAAGTCAGTGGATCGTGTGTAACAAGGGCTTCTAGGTACGCCACTTTCCACGGCTGCATTATCGGATCGTTGTCTCCCGAGGCGAGTAAAAAGAGAACTTATCAAATGTTCCAGCGCTTCAACTGAAGGTAGGAAGCGGCAATTTGGTATCGCTTCTGTAAAGGAAGAGCTGCTCCTTTCTTGTATACTCCACCATATTTGTTAATTCTCCAAGCCATCACCACATTCTGCATTCTCATCTCGAGTTAGATGTTACGGAATATATTTTTTGATCGATGCATTGAAATGTAAGCTGAAGATGAGGAATATCTCAACGAATTTCGTGTGAATGACAAAAATATACCAGTACTCACCGAGGCAGAGCGCGTATCGTATCCACTAAACTCTCAAAGCAAGCTTTCACCGAAAAAACAACTTGGTGCTCAATACGATTATTTCTCTTCGCCATGCCGATGACAGGATGACACCTAACCTATTCGTAAATTACAAGCGTATGAGAGGCAAACTTGACGAAATGTTCGACCGAAGGATATAAAATCTGTTGGAACGCTTAAAATGCTGAGATATCCATTGGAAAAGGATGGAGAAGCGAAATAAACCCGACGTACGTAGTCAAATTTCATGCTACAGCTGGACAGAACCGACTGACATGCGCAGTGTCTCATTTTTTTGAGAAATTGACTTCCGGTAGCCGTAGTAGCGCCAGCCGTAGCGATTTGCTTAAACTCCCGAATAAAGCGCGAGAATTTTGACAGTTATTGTAAAAAGAAAGATTTGGCGTGAGGCAAAACTGACCAAATTGTGTTTACTTGCGAATTTGATTGGCTGAGAAAACAACACGTCATCTGTGATCCATAAACTAAGGGCTGATTCCGAATTACTTTCGAAACTCAATTGAAAACCGCTCTACAAGGAAGTAATAATAACCGCCGGTATACCAGGATTTTGACACCGGATACCGGCTGCAACGCAGGCTAAAAATCACTAGCACTGTTGAAACGCAATATCTCAGTATCTCCACAGCACTTCGCGTTCAACTTACAGTGACACTATTATTGTGCCCAGCTGACAATATGGAAGACCAGCGGCAGCCGATAGTTATTGATATCGAGGACAGGGATCCGCAGAATCATAACGCTTTTCTGAAGGTACAAATTATTGCAAGTTATGATTCATTAAGGCCCGGTCACAACATTCTCACAACATTTGTTGTGACATGTTTGTGGCCAAGCCCGGTCAAACGGCCACAACAACCTCACAACATTTCAAGAACGAAAGGGGTGGTCAAACGGTCTCAACATTGGCTCGCAACATTTGTTGTGACAAATTTTGTCATGTGTTGTGACCGTTTGATCCGACCTGTAGTCGTATGACAGTGAAGATGCATGCTAGCAAGATTTGTCGGTCAATATGAGCATCTTGTGTATCATGCATGCATGATTGCCCAATCTATTTATCGATGATGACTTCTAACTAAATTTAAGTTGTAAGTAATGATTCTGATACCTAAATTGAATGTCGTTTCAGGGTGAGCGCTGACTCGTCCCCAGTCGTCTCTCAGTCTCCTTCTCGATACGTCATCGTGACTGTGTTGACATCGAATATACTGAATATACTTTGTTTTATTTCGATGTCTCCGCGATGTCTCTCGCTTGAATCTCGCGGCTTTCGCCCGGCTCGCACAATTGTCAGCAGGTCCTAGGTGTGCATCAGTTAGACAGACTGATGCTGTTCGAAATTGACTGTGAACTGAGTGCTAGGCTAGGGTTCGAGACAGCTACTTTCAGACACGAGACAATTTGGGATTTAAATTAATTCAAGAACGATTGTATTGATTTTTAATCAATTATGTCCGGAAAACCAATGATGGCGTTATGTGATGTAACGTCATATATATGTCGCCAAATAAACAACCTTAATTTCCGTTTGTCTTATTCCAGGTCGCCTACGCTGATGTGATTTGCGAGCCATCTGCAGTTCATAGTCCCCAATTTACCAAAATCATTTATGACAACACTGTCCTCGCACGTACTGGGTTTTGACGCTTGTATTTGGTGGCCTACTGTCCTTCCTTTATGGTCTGTTGAATGGCATCTTGAGCTTCTTGTTCGTTTGGATTATTACCCCAATGACTGTTGTCTGGTTTATTCCATTGGGGCTTTTGGGGAAATGCTGGCTCGTCATTGTGAAATGCTTCTTCGATCCTTTGTACGGGTCGTGCGGAAGGATTTTCTCAGGAGTGAACGTAACCATTAATCGGGCTACTATTCAAAATGTGTAGATCTTACTGTGTCAAGAACTGTTATAGTTAAAATAGTGATTTTTCCTTTGTAATGCACCATTATAGCTGCACCATAAACTGAACATGCATCTAACAATACTCAAAATGATAGTTTCAACTTATGACTTTATATAGAGTTTTTTATACATATAGATGGAAAAAATTTTTGGCAGTGGCCATTCTGTACGGTATATATCCTGCCAGGTGTTATTGTTGTTGATGTTTTAGGATATAAACCTCTGACATTTAGGTCTTATCGCGAGCTACAATGTTACATGTAGAAGCGTAATACGTATTCCTTTGTAATAGTGCACCATTATAGCCCGCAGGCCATCTAACAATAATATACGCACGATGATCAATGTCAACAGGTTATGACTTCTTTACTGGATGAAGTTATTATTGTTTTTTACTTGACCCATGTTTGGGTATCGGGGTGCCGCTGACGGTTTTGAAACCCTGACCCTGTTTAGGACAAAAAAAACCCTAAAATACCCACCCTGTGTAGGGCAACACCCTCTATTTTAGGACCCTATTTAGGGCAAACGACAAAATACTCACTCTCTTGTTCTAAATAAGTGTAGGATACCGACAACAATAGCATTTATCTTGTCTTTGAAAATGATGTGATGTTGACTGATGAGCTGCTAAAAACCGGCAAACGTCTCCGTACAACAATAGCCCGAAACAATACCCTGTTCAGACTCGCATGAAATTATATACTTGGTTTTTTTTGTTTTTTTTTGTTTTTGTTTGTTCAGGGCAGAGAGGCCAAAAACCATACCCTGTCCAGCAACACGTCCCGTATAGGCCACATAAGGGAAGTACCCCCCCCCCCCCCCCCTCGGGAAATAAACAACTAACATTGACTACCACCACCACCACCTTCATCACGTCCGCACGTTGTTCCATTAATTTTGGGAGCTCTGGCCGTGGTAGGCTGGTTTCTCGGATTTCCAGCTGTCTATATATTAAGTTGTTGCCGGGCTTCCTCCTTTATAAGTTTTTGCCATGAGGTGGATCCCAAAGCAACAGCAGCGGTAAACTCCACATTCCTTAACCGATCTCGGAAACTTAGATTGACCTCATTATACTGAATATCTTATAGTTTACAATATGCAAGTTTATTTTCTTCTTTATACACTCAAACATTTGAAAATAATTCCATCTAGACGTTTTGCTCTTAGGAACAAGTGCGACTGGTATCTTATGTAAACAAAGTTTTCAACATTCCTAACAAACTGTCCGCGGCATAGGCTTGGTACCTAATATTACATGTAAATCAAAATTTGCCACAATCCGAGGCAAGTTTAGTTGGGACACTTTCTATATTGCTGATATTTTTGTTCCCATTTTCCTCCCACCTCCCAATCTTGTTTTGTGCAATTTTATTATCCAATCTTTACACACCAACATTGAGAGGGGCAGGGGAGAGCACAACTGTCCCAAATAACCTGTCTGATATTGCAGCACTTGCGGATACGAATTCTAGGAGAAATGCAGTTGCATTACATTTAACATCATCATCGCCATCATCATTTAACATTTTGTTGCTCTTAGCAGCTCTGGCCCATCTTCTAACGTACACTTTGGCCGGCTACCAAAAACAAGTTATATAGATTAAAGTCCTAAGGATGTGGTGGCAGTTAACAAGTGTGATATTTCTAGGTGCTAAAATGTTTGCCAAGTCTCGTTCGTTGTGAATCGATGCACTGCCATTACTAGGAACGAGTTAATACCGACATTTTCTCTCATTCGTCTCTCCTCTTTTGGTGACAAAGGGCATATTGCTATTTGTGTGGCAGCGTCCAATGGTTCGTACCCCAGTAGCGAGCTCAGTGTAAATCGATCAGGTGTAAATCGAAGCCTTGTGGCTCGTCAAGGGTTTTGGAAATTGTGGAAATTAGATGGTACTTCACAAGGACGTAGGTCCAGGTCATCCTGTAGGGCTTAATTTCTGAATTTCTCTCAGATACATAAATCAGTGGATCGTGTGTAACAAGGCTTCTAGGTACGCCCACTTTCCACGGCTGCATTATCGGATCGTTGTCTCCCGAGGCGAGTAAAAAGAGAAACTTATCAAATGTTTCCAGTGCTTCAACTGAAGGTAGGAAGCGGCAATTGGTATCGCTTCTGTAAAGGAAGAGCTGCTCCTTTCTTGTATACTCCACCATATTTGGTTAATTCTCCAAGCCATCACCACATTCTGCATTCTAATCTCGAGTTAGATGTTACGGAATATATTTTCGTCATGTGTTGCGTCGTTCCTTGGTCTCAATAATAAACGAAAGAAACTTTAAAAATCGTTAGAAGGTACCTCAAGCGTCTCAGAAGTTCTAACAAACCATTCTTTAGACTAGAAAAACGCCAAGGGTGAGCGAAAAAAATAAAAACATTTGACAAAACTGAATAAATAAGCACAACAGCAAATAGAAGAGGGTGTCAATGGGGTATCGCTCTAGTCAGTAAACGGTTAAAAAAAAGGCCATTTAGTCAGTAAACTGTTAGAAAAAATGGATTTAGTCAGTAAACAGCAAAAAATGAGATAGGCAGTTAATTTGTATGATTTTAAGACTTTTAAGGGCTATGGTACCCTTTTGCAAAGCGTATGATTGAAATAAAACAGTTTTTGAATTTTGAGAATGAAATTAGTTTTCTGAAGTGGCGCAAGTAAAGCAGTCGGGGAACAAGTACCAGTTGATGGCGGAATCCCCGCCTCCGAGACGAAACTGACCCTGCATGCTCAGTGAGCCCACGATTTTCGTCCCGAAGTTGCTAAGCATTATTACGTATCCTCATGGCGCTATGCTGGAGTGACAGTTTTAGGAGAACATTGTTTCATGATTGGATAATAACAATCGAAAACTCTGAGTGCTTCAACGAAGATTTGCCAAAACTGGCAGTTGTTCCCCGACTGAAAGTATAATGAGACAGAGTGATGATCAAGACATTTATAACCAAAAAATGTAACTAAGAATTATTTATGAAATTTTTTTGTCTTTCGATTTTTTTTTGTAATTAATCATTCACAAGTTACCCTTCACTGATCTTCACTTGTGCATAAGCTCTCGATCGAAAATGAATAGTATACCTTTTGGAAAGAACCAACAACCTTTCAATTCAAATTGCAGCTTGCGGTTTATGATGTTTACTTGTGAATTTATTCTTCATGCGATTGGTCGCAACACAAATACTTTTTGCGTAGAAGCCTCTCAAAATGTCCAGAAGAGTCAAAATCACAGGCATATCAAAGCATAGGTACGCCCTCGTGTGGAATAGGAGTGTTCACTGTTTATCAACATTACGTCAAATTTGATTTGTTATTCAAATTTGCAAACATTTAAACTGAAATAATTCTTTGTTTTCAACAGCCAATAATTTATCTGGTTGGCACATTTAATAACAATAGGTGACGTAACGAGAAATATCGCTATATGCCTCGGCAGCATGGGATCCTCATCTTGTGACACATACATGTAAAAATGGTGGCATTACAACGTCGCGCAGATTAGTAAAAGGCAATTCGGTGCTTCAGATACCCAGTGCGCACGAGACTCCACACAGGCTGCGCAAATACTATCCACGTATCCCGGTGCACTATACCGTAAGACAACGTGACAACACCTGTTTTATTCTGAATCTTGGCGCATAAGGAATACTTATCAGTTATGGGCACAGCTTTTTCCCAAGAGCGATAAAGACTCACGATTTAGCCTAGCCCTAAATGCGCACTTGTTCAACTCTCTTATTGTTTTTTAGTTCATTTCATCTAATTGCACCACACACTCACACACTGTGATGGATACCTTCAGCGTCAAGTACGAATGTAGATGTAGAACCACAAATAAACATTCCAGAAACATTTCTAAGTGTTCAAGGTATTAAGCGACAGGGAGAGAAAGCCTGGAGCTGGTAAATTGAAAATGTAGTCAGAGCGCAGACTCAGAGCATACAATCTGCAACATGACTGTCCAAAGGGTCTAAAAAGAACGATACGAGGTCAGGATTAAATCGAAAATTGCATTTGTATCTCATAAACATTGTTATTTGTACTAGAAAATCTACCACTTTTGGCCGATAAGTACCGTATACGCCTAAAAAATCAAACCTCCTTTTATACGTTTAGTCAGTTCCTATTTTGTTATTTATACGGTTACGGTAGCAAAAAACAACGTCATTATACGCTAAACAGTTAACCCCATTGACACCCTCATAGAAAGGCACACACAACGGTTTTTACTTCACGTAGCTTTATTATAGCAAGAACCTTCACCGATATCCAAGACAAATACAGTACTGTAATACATAAAAATTCACTCTATCTCTCACGCGTTCCATACGCAAACAAGCACTCATTGGCTCCAGGTAAGCTATTTCTAGGTTTTTAATAATTTCCGCAAACATGCTGGAAGTTACAAATTGACGTCCAGTTTTTTATGCGTCTGTCCTGTTATTGATCATGAATTGCGTCATAACATTGTCAAAGTAGTCAACTTCAGCGTCAAACTACAACAAATACTGTTCTCTTTCGCTTTATCGTTGAATGAATTCTCAGTCTGCCGATTGAAAAGCAACCTGTGTTCGACTTTTCATGATTTACGCCTCAAAGAACTCCTGTTCAGATGTAATTGATTTTTCCACTTTACCGAGCTGACAACGCTGCCATTTTGGGAAATTTTGAAGCCTTTTCCCGCGCGTGATTACGTCAGTCATAGCGCTACGGCTGGCCCTACTACGGCTACAGTAACCGAAGAGATCTGGGAGAGTACGTCCCGGCGGTCTGCCAAATTTCAAGTGTAAGCCAAACTGAAATACGAATAAAGAGTTGAAACGGTGTTGAAAGTCTCTTTATTTAGTTTGTCACAACTGAATGGCTTCGTTTAAAAGATGGGTTTCATTTGTTTTTCTAGGACCAATCGATTATTTCTGAACGAAAGCTGGGAAAGCTGCCATACACTTTGTACCTGACTGAACAAGATAATTAATCTTTTTGATCGATGCATTGAAATGTAAACTGAAGATGAGGAATATCTCAACGAATTTCGTGTGAATGACAAAAATATACCAGTACTCACCGAAGCAGAGCGCGTATCGTATCCACTAAACTCTCAAAGCAAGCTTTCCACCGAAAAAACAACTTGGTGCTCAATACGATTATTTCTCTTCGCCATGCCGATGACAGGATGACACCTAACCTATTCGTAAATTACAAGCGTATGAGAGGCAAACTTGACGAAATGTTCGACCGAAATTGACTTCAAAGGTATAAAATCTGTTGGAACGCTTAAGAGGCCTATGACTGTAAATATGAGAATCCGGCGACAGAAGCGAAATTTCAGATTTCATTTTATTTGATTTAAAAGACCCCTTTGGTAAACTGTTTTCCGGAAAATCATATCAAAAGTTATAATCGCTCTTTCGGTTTTCAGAAAAATCAAAAAGTTCAAAATACGACTAAAATCTCGTTCGAGCCCGTTGGGAAACAATGAAAACTTGTGCGATTTCAGAAAGCTCGTACGCAAACAATGAAAATTATTCCCGGTTTGCTCTTTGGCTACGTAGAAAACAATCCTTTAATAGTTTAATCTACCCTCAGATATAAAAATAATGTAATATTTTTAATTTTTGAGTCTATATACTGACCCGTTGAAAATAGTGACCTTCGGGTGTTTTAGGCCAATATAAAATTAGGGTCAACTTCAGAGGTCCATATAACTCCTAGTATATGTATTTCTAAAAAAAATTATACGGCAAATCTCAGCTTTATAATCCTAGTTTCACTGTCTCAAAGTATCTTTTTTGGCCGCCAAAAAGCTACGTATCCAGAGTAAAAAATGTCGAGGCTATTTTGACTAATTCCGTATGTTTCTCGCAACACGACTGTCACGCAAAACACAACAGCCGACAACAAGTTATTCATAAAATTGCCTAGAAACGACAATTAACTATACCCTACAACGAATTATTTCCATAATGTACATTTCAGTTGGTTTTGGTAACATTTCGACAGCTTAAATTGGCACAGTACAGTACCTTACAATTCGATGAATTACTTCGTTCAACCGCCGACACGTACTATACCAAGAAAGCTAATATTTAAAACAATTTTTAAAGCCTCACCTGAAGACATTGTCCTCTTGTTCATCTAAGGATTGTTTCCCCATAGAATCCGAGCAGGATATTGAGTAAGTTACTCTCTTATTTAACATTTTCACCACTGAAATACATGATCATCATGGGCTGTGATCAAGCAATTGTTCACCTAAAAAGATTGCGTGACGCAGACCGCTTGAATAACTTTGCCGTCATTTTAATTTCCGAGAATTGCTCAATTCCTGGTCAGATTGTCGATAGTTGACCATAGCCTTTTTGTGGAACCGACATCGGTTATTCTTCTGAATTGCCTCTATTCATTCAATGTTACTGTGAATTGCAACTTGTGGCTATTCCTCTCTACTGAAAGATAATTATTATGTGGATCAAACTGCATTATGCGGATCAAACTGGAAAAACCCTGAGGATTTTCAGTGCGTTACTCTCAAAGGGGTCCTCAAAGATTGCAACAAGGATGTGTCGTCTCATCTGAAATCATGTAAAGTAGTGGACGACGGGGTTGAAAACGAATTTCAATTATTGCTCGCAAGGGCAGGTAAGTACTGTTCTTGTTTTGTTTTGTTTTTGTTTTTTTACAATCCGGCATGCACTAGGGGACAGTGCAATAATTACGCAGGAGGAGGGGGGGGGGGGGGGGGGGGGGTGTCGTACATAATTTCTGACTGATTATAGGGGGCCAATAACTAAATTCATTCCTTTGGGAGGGGGGTATTACCTAATATTGTCCTACATGAAGCCCATTTCCACTCCCCCCCCCCCCCCCCCTCCTGATAATTATTGCACAGTCCCCTTTTTAAATTTGTTTACCATTTCGTGTTTAATTTTGCGTTTTCTAGGGGTGTTTATTATTAAAGATTCCCATGCATTAGTGACAGTGTGACCACGACATAGAGAGACACATGGGGTTAGCTGGAGGAGTGGAAAGGTCAGAGGCTCTATGCCAAGCGAGATGGCAGGACACAAGTCTCCGTCAGCCAAAGGGGATCGTTGAATTTGCAGCAAGTCAGTGTTTATCTTAATGACAGGGAAAATGTTTCTTCCAATCGGAACACAGGGCCACTGGAACATAAGGCCACTGATAGATTACGGGAGCGCGCGAAAATCAGCGCCGCTCGCGAAAAGACGCGGGTGGGGAAACAAGACGCGCGGAGGCGGAGGCGGAAGCGGAGGTGGAAGCGGAGGCGAATTTCTTCCACCCCAGCGCGTCGCGAATGTAAATGCAAGGTTAAAAGGGAAAGTAACTTAATTCCTAGGACGATAAGTCCCTCATTTCTCTCAGGGATAGTCTAGCGGCTAGCGGTGATTACGCGAACGCGTGACGCCTCCCACGAGGAGGGGCGACGCGCTAGGGTAGAATAAATTCGCCTCCGCCTCCGCGCGTCTTGTTTCCCCACCCGCGTCTTTTCGCGAGTGGCGCCGATTTTCGCGCACGCTCCCGTAATCTATCAGTGGCTATATGGCACATTTTTCGTTCAAGTCACTTTTTCCCGGTTCCATGCAAAATTTTTTGGTGATTTCTCTAACATTTATAAAAATAAAAATAACACACAACAGTCCTACACACAAAAGTGCACTAGCTGTTGAAAACATGTTCAGGTTCTTATGGTGTTCCGATTGGAAGAAAAATTTCCCCTGTCATTAAGATAAACGCTGACTCCTTGCTGCAAATTCCATACATGTCCAATACACACCAACTGAGTCGGGTCGTCTTTTCTCGGAGACGACCCGTCTAGCGGAAGTCAGGTCGTGATGTTCGAAACGGAAGTGAACTCGACTTACCGGAAGTCAGCCCGCCAAATCCGAGAGATGTGTTCATGAATATTTTGACAGATCGTGACGATCCGTACGGTTCGTGACGACCCGACACAGTTAAGTCGATCCGACTTTTTCGTAGTCAGGTCGTGATCCGAGAGATGTGTGCATGAATATTTTGACAGATCGTGACGATCCGTACGGTTTGTGACGACCCGACACAGCTAAAGTCGATCCGACCTTTTCGTAGTCAGGTCGTGAGAGACAGGGGCGCGCGACATATAATATGTCTGCACGCGACATATATATGTGTATACCTCGTTCTAAAAGTACGAGGCCACTATAACACGCTTCCATGTAGTACCAGGCGCTAGCACAGGCGCTTGCAGATCAAAACAAACACGCGATGCGACATATAATATGCCTGCACGCGACATATATATGTGTATACCTCGTTCTAAAAGTACGAGGCCACTATAACACGCTTCCATGTAGTATCAGGCGCTTGCAGATCAAAACAAACACGCGATGCGACATATAATATGCCTGCACGCGACATATATATGTATACCTCGTTCTAAAAGTATGAGGCCACAAACACAATGTATATTCTTCGTTCTAAAAGCGTGAGGCCACAAACACACTATTAAAAGCGCGATGGTCGCAAACACGCTATACATGACCTGCATTGTACATATTGCAAGGCCACAACAAACGAAATCTGCATGCATACCCCGTTATAAAAGTATGAGGGCACAATTAAACGAGCGAGGTACACAGGCCACAAACACGCTTATACGGGCAAGTGACCATGAAACACTTGGTTTCATTTTCAACTTGATGTCATTCTTCCATTATTTGCTCTATACCATATTGAATTCAAGTGGATCAATAAGGCAGTTTTGTTGAAGTTGCTTTTAATGTATAACAAAAAGTTATATATTGAAATTAAACTTACAGAAAATATAATAACATATTTATAGTAAAATGGAAACATTTAAAAGGCACTAAAAATTGTAGTAGAAATACCATCACTTTCAAAAAGCCACAACAAAGATTTGACCTTTTTTACTGAATACTTTTTTATATCCACAAACTATCACCAATAAGATTTTATATCATATTTCAGGGAAAACAGGAAACCCTCCTTTACAAGATACACTTCAGTAAATTAGAAATACAAATAATGATGTCCATGCATGGTGAAATGATATATACATGGTCATAAATTAACATCTATTGTAGCTTGCTAATATTAAATAAGAAATATTAAGAATAATTTATTATGGATTTATAAAAGGTGTAAAATGTTTTACAATAATTATTGTTACTTTGATGTATCCATCATGGTATTTGTCATTTGTTAAGCTTACATAACAACAATATTGTTGTAGTCAGCAATTTGTCAATATTTATTTATTTATCACTATTTTATTTATGTGTCATGGTACATGTACAGTTGATCCATACAGACCTGATCCAATCTCGTACCCAGAGCCCACGTCAACCTAGACCAGCAGTTAATAAGGGTAACGAGGACTCTGGGAAACGAGATTGGACCTGATCATGTAAAACCAGGAACACACCCGGAACACCCGGAACACAATTAAAATAAATATATATATATTTTAAAAATATGAAGATAGCAAATAAAAATAAATAAGATATTATATAGCTGATGGTCAGAAATTTTGCAATACTGAAAACCCCGAAGATGGACTGCTCACGAGTCGACTTAAGGGGGGATTCTACCTGAATTTCAATGAAATTTTAAGAGGTTTAAAGAAGGGATAGAAGGGGAAAAAAAAAATTGGAACACCAACAGACAGTTGATACCCACGCGGGTGCTCTTGCGTGGTTATCAACTGTCGTCAATTGTCAATCTACTAATTTTTAACTTCAAATTCTAATTTTAAAACTACATTAAATCTTCAATATTTCTTATTTCCCTAAATTTTACAACTCCTTTGAGAAAACTATTTCCTCCCCAAAATACCCAAAAATCATCCAAAAATTTACAAAACACCCCATAACATAGATTCATGGGATGAGTGGAGAGTTTTTGGATTGCTTGAAACGCGAACGAGATATTTCCATTAAACCCATGTTAAGTGGCGGAAAAATGGCATTCAGGTAGAATCCCGCCTTAACCCGAAGACATCCAAAGTCAGTTTTACATACACCCCACACCAACAGACAGTTGTAAATGAAAGCAAAATGCATGAACAAAGCTGCTATAAAATTGTGGAATATAATGAAACAATTCATATGTGAACTGCAGTGGAAAGAACGAAAGAGAATGAGATCTTCGCAGTTATATATCAAAGCTAAACTGGAATTTCCACAGGGTTGGGGTGGGGGTTCAAAACAAAACCTTCCTCTCCTCCTCCCCTAAGGAAGGCCTGATACTCAGGCTACAATAATACTCAGCAGAGGACACAGCTCAAACATGGTTGCCACAGACAGTTTTTCAAAATTCCCTGACTTTTCCCTGATAAAAGTACAATTTCCTGGACCAAATAAATGCAAAATGTCAGATATAGTAGCGGCCTCCAGCCTCCCTTTGCAGCTGTCCTTTCCACCCATTTATTTCAGACTGATATGTTTTTAACGAATCATGTAATATAATAAAATTATGTAATATAATAATATTTTACTTTTTGGATGATCTTGTACATATTTTTAGTGATTTTATATTAGTAACAAAACTTTTTATTTACATGTAAATATTTTTGTAACTTTCTAGGACAGAGGGCCACTGGTTCATCAGTGTAAACTGTTATGTTAACTTTTATGTAAACCAAGACTGCAACTCAAAATAAATCATTATTAAGAAATAATAGGGAGACGCGGTGGCCTAATGGTTAGCGAGCTGGACTTTGGACTGAGCAGTCCGGGTTAGAGCCCTAGCCTACGGTTACTGTGTTGCGTTCTTGGGCAAGATACTTTACAAGCTCACATTGCCTCTCTCCACCCAGGAGTATAACTGGGTACGATGCGATGGACTAGCATCACATCCAGGGGAGTAGCAATACTCCTAGTCGCTTCATGCTACAGAAACCGGGATAAGCTCGGGCAATTGTGGATTTTTAAGAAATAATACATTTACGTACAATCAGCAGAGAGCTGGTCACATGAACATATACGAAGTTGGTGCCTTCTAAACGACGTACCATTGGAGATCTTTGGGGAAGGCGACAACTCCCAAAAACTATTCATGCAAGGAGAAACAATCAAATTCCAGCAATCTGTACATCCGCAGTCCTGCACAGAATTTAGGCTGTAAGCTGAAAATGTTTTACCCCATCCATGTCATATATTTCGGCCGTTTTCAGTTATTTTGTTTTGGTCGTTTCTCTTGTTTTGGTGATTTAGTTTGGACGGTTTCATTTCGCTCGTTTTCTTTTCGGTGATTTTGTTTCGTTGTTTTCGGGTTTTAGGATATGCCATTCAAAATGAATGTACATGTATCTTAAATTGGGGTGAAAAGCAAGAACAAATCCAAGGGAAATGGGTATTACATACATTTACATGTAGTTCAAAATACATGTACATGTAGTGGGGGGTTCAAATAACCAAGTTCGAAATACTGAGGTTCAACTGTATTAGAACTGCTCTCAATAATAATTATTATTAATAAAGGGAATAATCATTTTTTAGTGAAACACTTTAACTGTTCTGACTGTAATTTTTTACCACTATAGTCTTTGATTGTTTCTCAACATCATTATTGTGATTTTCCAAAACATTACAAACAGGAACGTCCACCAATTCATATGCTTTGTTACAGTATATGTATGCCGGAATCCTGACAACCAAGAAATGAGTTGTTGGCAAACTTCTGTGCTTACGTCCTGTTGAAAAGCAATGAAAAAAAAAACCGATCATCATTATTATCAACGATGATAATTATTATGAACACATGTCGAAAACATTGTATACTGAGCCAATCACATTATGCACTTAAAGCTGTTACTGTGTTGGGTAAATTTTACAGGGTCTTAACCAATCAGCGAGGTGTATTTGTGAAACCTTTCAGACGGGTTATCTTTACCCATAATTGCAGTAAATATTACTCACAATGCAAGCAGCTGTTTCTGAAATAGCGGCTACTGTTCGGAGATACCACTTAAAACTAGTACCATTTATATTGTATTTTAATTTCCTATCCCAATTGATAGTTTTTGTACCAAAAGACACCTAAGGTCACCTAAACGTGAAAATTTTCCGCGGAGAAAGTGGCGCGCTTTTCCGCATCGAGGTCACGCAGCAAACTAATTATGGACGCAGAAATTGACACTTTGAAGAGCAATATTACGGTACATCTGGACTTTGACAAACAGCATGTGCGTTACACTTAATTTATGTTACAGTGTAAAACATAATCAGTACTATAATTTTTTTACCAACCTCAAGCTTTAGTGACGTCTTCAGTGCGTTTCGAGTCTCGTGAATTCGAGGTCGTTCAGTCGTGGTTGATTTCGCTCACGTCACATTTCAACGAAAGTTTACTCGTAAGCGGTGCTTCAGATCACTCGCTATGATTCCCCTTTAAAGTGATTTGTCGAGATGGGGCCATTTACTTTCAAGTTTGCTATTAGCGTCTTGTAGACCGGGAAACCAATTCCCTCATTGATCGGTAGACCACACGATAGAAACTTGATACTTGTTTTATGTTAAAAGTAAAGTTTACGGTCGGTGTTTTTTTGATGTTTATCTTGTTGCGCCAAACGTTACTCAATCCCAAACACGATTTCATTTTTCAATCACTGATACTGGCAGTAACGGCTCGTTGTATTCATATATAAATAACACTCGATGATGAACGAACCATAAAGCCGGCTTTGGAGCTGGAATACACCCAGGTATACACGAGCGATCACAGACTGCTAAAACAGCTAGCGATAGCGTTCGTCTGAAAATCGCATGGTATAATATTCCTGTAGTAAACTAAACAAGAAGTGGTTGAAATCGTCAAAAGACAATTTCTTGCCGCTTGGTGTTTGTGCTCAATGATTAGGACAAGCTTAAAGATTTC
Organism: Desmophyllum pertusum; assembly: GCA_029204205.1. Taxonomy (NCBI): domain Eukaryota; kingdom Metazoa; phylum Cnidaria; class Anthozoa; order Scleractinia; family Caryophylliidae; genus Desmophyllum; species Desmophyllum pertusum. The sequence goes on from MU827895.1 coordinate 28,595, forward strand.
CCTGATCAAGTATGAGACTCTGTATGGGTATTTCCGAAGAAATCGAATTCGCGAAGATTGCCATTTTAAAACGACGATCTCGGAGATTGAAGCGACGATTTACAAATTATCGTGGCCAGATGGAAAATATTAATGCGTGCAATGTTACCGAAAAATTACCGATACAAAAAACGACGATTTTGTTTAAAAAAAATCGACGATTTGTCAAAACAGCGCGACGAAATCGAAGTCTGTAGTTAACCATAGAGAGGCTCAAGTATGCTAAATATTTTGCGGGATTTCCGCAGAGCCGACTAATGTCTACTGTTGGCGCTATTGATTTTCAAAAGCGGGTGAGATATCAGGCGAAATGCATGTTATTTCTTGCAAGCTAAGAGCACCGTTTAGCGATTGTTTTTTTTTTTTCTGCGATACGTTTTTGTCATGTAAAATCATAACTAACTAACTCGTTAATTTGGTAAATTCATATTAAAATGCGCGCGAAATTTACCCTCGTTTCCCGCTAATTCTAGTACGTTCGCCGACGAATATTTTGAGTTTTACAAAGTGACAAGTCCCCAACCATTAAATGATAGCAACTTATTCAAAACACGAAGAGTTTAATTTCGCTATCTAACAGTAAAGATATATTGTATTGTACTCACTTGTTTGATCCATCAGGCGCCACATAATTGAATTGAATCCGTCGGCGTAATATCTGCTCTCCTCCGTCTACAACAGATATAAGTGTCCACGGAATACGGGTAACCTTTCGTGCCATTTCTTCCACAGCGGCGGCTTTGCATTTACAGGGTACATGTCGTCATACATGTCGTTTTTCGTTAAAACATTCATCCCGGCTATACCTTCAAGCCTCGAAATAGTCTTGGCTGATTTACCCTGGTTTGTAATCATCAATCATCGACGGTTCAACAACAATATATGGGTATTGGTTCATGTTCAGAAGAGGGGGGGGGGGGGGGGGGGGGGGAGGTCGGGGGATTGGGCAAACAGGAAAAACAATATTAAAAATTATTTCAAAACGTGTGCAGAGTAAAAAACTCGCAAATAGTAAAATGAGCCAAAAAAATATCTTGCAATGTAGTAGTGTATCTGGAAAGAAAATTCGAGCTAAAAAAAAATACAAATTTAACTGCCCAGCCCTCCCCTCAAAAATAAAATTATCCGTCCCCTACATGACACTGAGATCCCAGGAGGTCAATCTTTGAGTGAAAATCACAATTTGGTTTGATAACATAGACTTTATTCGTCTTGTAAGATGAAACAATCAGTGGTAAAAACCAATAAAACTGCTATTGCTTTTTTCCCTCAAGATCAGCAAGCTACATTTATTCCACCAGTAGTCTTAGCTAGTTTAATTTGGCCTGTGAAAAATTATTAATATTCTATAAATGGCGCTAGGATTGGGTAATCTTTTGAATCTTTAGTCTTGTGAGTGTAAAACTGTTTACCAAGCTGCTGACCGCACAAAGTTATTCCACTGACTAGCAAGATGTTTTTAACTTCTTCAATCAATCAATTGCTGTTACAACTTAGTCATCTTTGCTCAAATACAGTATTCTAAATCCTAATAATACAGTTCACAAATGCAGCTCCAACGCAGTAAGTCCATGTTTCCACTTCTCGGTACATGCGTCCGGATCAAATATCATTCGCCAAATTACAAAGGTCACGATTACAAATATATGAGTCACCATTAGTGCCGTGTCGGTCTCAGAAGTTCTGGAAACATACTTTTACAGTTCGGCGTATAGTATACATGTATTCGGGGTAAAAAACTGTCTCTGAGACCAATGCGATTTTAAGTCGGTACAGTAGAACAGTAGCTATTCGCAGCAGTTAACTGTATTGATTTACGACACTTTATAGAATGTGTCTCTACATATTGAGTAAGCTTCAGTGTGTCCTACGCTTCCCCGTTCAGTAAAACATTAGCAAAATTACGATGACATGTAACAGGCCCGGCCATCCGAGGTATTGTTGACGGCTTGGTTCGTTCAGTTGTAGACTACGGTAGTACCTAATTTTTCTCAGGGATAGTCAAGTGGGAGACTGACACACTCGTGAGCGCGCGCGAAAATCACCTCGGTCTGTTCTACTAGCAAGACATTCATGAGATAGTGGAGCCAGAAAGCGGGTAATATTTACCTTGCATGCGGGGTATTAAAAGGTTATCGCTCGGCACTTCTGTCTTAAATCTTTTTTCCAACTTACAAGGTATTACGCGGGCCAAGGTTACTGCGCAGCTTCTATAAAATTATATTTGTTGAGAAATCATTTTCCTCGTCAGTATCAATAATTGTATGTACGAATGAGTGAGAATCTTTAATAATAAAACACCCTAGAAAACGCAAACTAAAAAAAAAAAGCGCGGTGATGGTTCGAAAGCTGATTGAAAAGTAGCTAGTGCATGCTGGATGGTAAAAAAAAAAAGAATAACACTGAGTACTTACCTACCCTTGCGAGCAATAATTGAAATTCGTTTTCAACCCCGTCGTCCACTACTTTACATGATTTCAGATGAGACGACACATCCTTGTTGCAATCTTTGAGGACCCCTTTGAGGGTAACGCACTGAAAATCCTCAGGGTTTTTTCCAGTTTGGATCCGCATAATGCAGTTTGATCCACATAATAATTATCTTTCAGTAGAGAGGAATAGCCACACGTTGCAATTCACAGTAACATTGAATGAATAGAGGCAATTCAGAAGAATAACCGATGTCGGTTCCACAAAAAGGCTATGGTCAACTATCGACAATCTGACCAGGAATTGAGCAATTCTCGGGAAATTATAATGACGGCAAAGTTATTTCAAGCGGTCTGCGTCACGCAATCTTTTTAGGTGAACAATTGCTTGATCACAGCCCATGATGATCATGTATTTCAGTGGTGAAAATGTTAAATAAGAGAGTAACTTACTCAATATCCTGCTCGGATTCTATGGGGAAACAATCCTTAGATGAACAAGAGGACAATGTCTTCAGGTGGAGGCTTTAAAAATTGTTTTAAATATTAGCTTTCTTGGTATAGTACGTGTCGGCGGTTGAACGAAGTAATTCATCGAATTGTAAGGTACTGTACTGTGCCAATTTAAGCTGTCGAAATGTTACCAAAACCAACTGAAATGTACATTATGGAAATAATTCGTTGTAGGGTATAGTTTAATTGTCGTTTCTAGGCAATTTTAATGAATAACTTGTTGTCGGCCGTTTGTGTTTTGCGTGACAGTCGTGTTGCGAGAAACATACGGAATTAGTCAAAATAGCCTCGACATTTTTTACTCTGGATACGTAGCTTTCGCGGGCCAAAAAAGATACTTTGAGACAGTGAACTAGGATTATAAAGCTGAGATTTGCCGTATAATTTTTTTTTGAAATACATATACTAGGAGTTATATGGACCTCTGAAGTTGACCCTAATTTTATATTGGCCTAAACAACCCGAAGGTCACCATTTTCAACGGGTCAGTATATAGACTCAAAATTAAAAATATTACATTATTTTTATATCTGAGGGTAGATTAAAGGGATTGTTTTCTACGTAGCCAAAGAGCAAACCGGGAATGCTTTTCATCGTTGCGTACGAGCTTTCTGAAATCGCACAAGTTTTCATTGTTTCCAACGGGCGGGCGAACGAGATTTTAGTCGTATTTTGAACTTTTTGATTTTTCTGAAAACCGAAAGAGCGATATAACTTTTTGATATGATTTTCGAAAACAGTTTACCAAAGGGGTCTTTTAGGTCAAATAAAATGAAATCCGAAATTTCGCTTCTGTCGCCGGATTCTCCATAATTACAGTCATACGCTCTTAAAATGCTGTACGTAGTCAAATTTCATGCTACAGCTGGACAGAACCGACTGACATGCGCAGTGTCTCATTTTTTTTAGCGCCAGCCGTAGCGATTTGCTTAAACTCCCTAATAAAAGCGCGAGAATTTGACAGTTATTGTAAAAAGAAAAGATTGTGTTTTCTTGCGAATTTGATTGGCTGAGAAAACAACACGTCAATCTGTGATCCATAAACTAAGGTATTCCGAATTTACTTTCGAAACTCAATTGAAAACCGCTCTACAAGGAAGTAATATTATTGTGCCCAGCTGAGAATATGAACGGCCTGCTACAGCCAGTACTTATGGATACCAATGACAGGGATCCGAATGATCATAATGCTTTTTCTGAAGGTACGAACTTTTGAAAGTTATGATGCATTTAATAATCGTCTATGTACAGATCCCGTGTAACAATGTCGCGGTCAATGTGAGCATCTTATGTATCATGCGTGCCCAATCTATTTCACGGTGACGAGTTCTAACTAAATTTATGTTGTTGATTAATGATTCTAATACCTAAACTTTCAAAATACCCAAGGAATGATGTGAGCTGTATCCGTCGAAAGAGGGACTCGGCTAGCTGCTTGCAGTACATCTATGCTCAGTCACGAATAGGCAATTGGCACGATGCAATCTTCGACGTACCATGGGTGCCAGAGGTTTATTCCTCAGCGAGGAATGCTGATGCCATGAAAGAGAGTGACGACGGAGCGGCGAAAAAAAAAGTTTTTTCGCTAGCCAATCAGGCTTCGCCGTCGTAGCCTGCCGTCGTGGTTCGCTTTCGCAGCTTCGTCGCTCACAGTCGGCACAAACGAAAAAAAAAACTCTGGTACCCAGGGTATCCTAGCCTGCGAGAGCAGCCGGTTTTCTCGGGCGAGCCGGAAATTAAGTCTTCAGCTGGAGGCAATATGTTTTGCGAAATTTGCCAGTCAGCGTCCCAGTTAGACAGATCACTGGCCCAGAAAATATGGGCGGGGTGTGCCGCTGCATGGGCTATAAAACCCTTACCCTGTACCAGACCACAAAACGCTAATTTTGCGACCCGTTCCAGACTAAATGTTGAAAAAAAGATACCTGTTCCAGACGGGTTTTAATGATTTTTCTAAACCAACTGAAGGCTAAACTAGTAAGCAGCACTGCGAAATTGTAATTTTAAAGCTTTTTTTTCCTGGTCATGACGCGTTCGTTTCGTCTGACTAAGGCCAGTTCAGACGCCGTACTTCACATGAGCCGAATCGAATTCGATGAATTAAGTTCATGTGAGGTACGGCGTCTGAATCAATTCGGAACGGCTGGATGAATCGGATCGGCTCAGCCGTTCTTCCCGCCTGGCTCAGCCGGGAATAACGGCTGTGGACCGGCTTTGATTCAGTCGCTGAACTTCACATGAGCCGAAACAAATGCATGAATTATTATAATGTATTTTTCAATATAACAGCAATTTTCCCCTATTAATTTAAGTTCGGCTGAATTAAGCTCGGCGTCCTGAATCAATTCAGTCGATCTAAATAATTTGGGTCGGCCTAAATTCGAATTCGATTCGGCTCATGTGAAGTACGGCGTCTGAACTGGGCCTACATAATCCTATTCCAGAGTAACCTGCGATCAGGCCAATTTTCCGCGCTCCTACATTCTCTTTATGGGTGTCCGCTAAAAATGGCCTGATCCAATTCTTCTACGGATTGTCTGCAAATTACAGATCACGTCCAGATTTTGGACGTGATTTTAATGAATCTGATTGGCTGATTCAACAATAGAGCTCCGCCGGAGGCAACTGCGCGTTTCGTGGAGAGTCAAGCGAATCCGCCATGTTGGAAAGAGGCATTTCTTGTGTTCTTGTTCAACTTTTTTCATCAAATTCGATGAAATCAACCTTTTCAGGATTTTTTACGGTTTTGAGTATTTTGGAAGTTAACAAGGCTTACAGTTACGAGGTTACGTTGGATTTTCAGTCCACGAACGACTGGAAGACTCTGACTTTCCGAAGAATACAGCTAAGCTTGTATGTCAGCTATTACCTATAGATACATGTAGCTGTCTGTTATTTGGTTTTGGGTGCTTTACATTTACATGACAGCCTCTGTATTTGACCCTTGTTTCGTTGATGGAAGCCGCTACTTAGGACAAAGGAGTAATCAGAACGAGAATATTGTATATTTAATGAAGTGAACTAAGCTTATTTGTTTCTACGTGTTTAATATATAAGCTTACATGTACTTAGTAGTATTCAAAGACATAAGCTTGTTTATGTAAAATTTTTCATTGAATGTATATAATCTTATCTTAAGCTTTTGAAACGTACAGTGTAGAACGACTTATATAGCAAAATTGGATAGAAAAAAAAAATCGATATTTCTACAATAATAAAGTAAGGGATATATCAAGTTGCACAAAGTTATGGCTATTAACTGGCCTTGAAAAATCCTTATTTGTTTGACAGGTGTTTGTATAATATTGTATAAACGCGAATTATTAAACGACCTGAAATTTTATCAAAAAGGTGGTTGCCTGCGACTTTTCACTGACTATATTTAATAAGACCACTGAATTCAGATGAAAATTAACCAACGTAATAAATTTCAATAATGAAATTTATAAAATTCAAATCGGCTAGGCAGTGG
>MU827896.1:0-41345 GCA_029204205.1 Desmophyllum pertusum
GAGGCTGTCCGTGTAAGAACCGACCACTCGATTTTCGGCCCAAAACAGAATTCCTTCAAAATTTTCTATGCAAGACAATTAGTCCATATGATGAACAAAAATCGCAATGATTTGGCTCGTGGTGCTATTTTTCAATATTTTTGGCAACGATTTCCGAGGACGGTCGAAAACCAAAAAAAATCGTTTTTTCAGAGTCAAATTTAGGCGTTGCGGCGAAGGCGCTAAAAAATTACGCTTTTACTCAAATAAAATAAAACAAACAGATTATTTTATTTCATGTTTTGTCTACACATTAAAGGCAAAAATATTTCAAATCTGTTGTAATAAACGAGAATTATAATTTTTTGAAAATACAACACAAAGGGCTTCTTTGAAAAAAATTTGCCCCAACATGCATGCTGTTGGTTGAAGAGGTTTTTCTTAAAAGTATAACGTGATCTGGAGTGCTGGTCACTATCCGAGTTCAGTACTAGGGTTAGTGTACCCGGAACAAGAAAAATAATTTTGGGCTCTAAGCTTTTCGAACCACAGGAGCTCGGTAAACATGGCTAATATTCAACAGTCATAGCGCGCGTGACGCAATGTTGCACTTTTGTGGCTCGTAACTTTCCGGCATAAAATAATTAATCTGAGGGAGCAAATATTCTCAAAACTAGCCTAATGTTCTCGATAAGGCATGGATTTCCCTAGATTCACCAAATATCTCCCCAAAATTTGGAATTAAGAAGAGTCAAATGAGCGGCCCCGGTGTGAGTTGTTCGCAGCATTCCGCTAAAAAGTTGTTGACGAAATTTCGCGGTCATATTGGTTTAAAACTGTGAAAAAAATATATGTTATTGAACATATTTAACTACTAGAAACGTATGATTACAATTGTAAGTGGTAAGAAAAATTAATTATGTATCGAGAATGTACCTGTACCAGTTTGTATCGAAAATCTCTTTTGACTCTTCAGAGGAATGTCGATTTCAGTCACGCGCTGGAATGTGAAAGTTATTTTAGCATGTCACGGATATTCGCTTTGTGTTTATTTTATCGCGTGGTATAAGCAAAGAAAAAATCTGGCTACTAGAATTACAACTTCTTTTACTGTTGGTTTTAAGTCTACAAGCTTTGCCGTATTTTTTTTTACCGTACTGAGCCCTTTGCGCTAAATTTAATAGCTTACTGGCAGACTATGCAAATTGTGACGTCGGGCGTGTTTACAGTACGCATAGGATATTTTGTCTCCGTTCGGCTGGTTTTGTCCCTTGGAATGGCAGGATTGTGTTCCTTCTCCGCAATTATAGGTGGCAACTGTGGAGTAGTCGAGGATGTATAGATTCTGTAGCCCTTAACAGCTGCGATGGCGATATCAGTTCGCATCTAATGAATCACCACCTGTCAAGGGAAAATGTAAGTGAAAGAGATCTGATACTGGCAAGGGCAGGTCTGTTGGAGCTCACTGAAGAACAGATCAAGAATATGATGGTTTGTCCAGCTCATCGTTATGCCCTTGGAAAGTACTGGCAAGCTCCGAAGACCTGCCAGTATCCAAGACATCATGGGAAGAAAACGGCGGTGTCAGGAACACATGTTATTAATTTCAAGCTAGCCAGGGAAATTAAAAACATCTTTGGAGAAACTGCACCCGTTGGTTCGCGTAAGTGTTATGTTTGACAATTTTATTTTGTAATTGCTATTTATTGTTTGAATTGGCTGGAACAGGTTTCACTTTCTCACAAAATTTTAGCTCATTACTGTTGTTGCGTAGCCATTTTTGCTAAGACGACACCCCGACCGCCCCTACGGTATGTAAGAAATATGTTTATTTCGAACAATAAGCAGTCTTTCGATATTCTTCTTTTTTTCATTTTCGCTATCAGATAATCATTTTTAAAACAAAAAAACCTACTCTATTGTTTGTAAATAGTGTTTAACAGCAGCACCTGTTCCGAAGTTCAAATGGAGACTGGGGACGAGGTTTTAAATTTAAATTTAATTAAAAATTGTAGTCCGTCACAAGAAATATCGCATTAAAATTAGTTTGGGCTTATTTCGTTAGATTGCAACCATGTAGACGACTTAAAAAAATAGGCCCGCGAGGCGTGCTCATGGCTACTGCATTTTTTACTCAGAGAATGCGCATACATGTAGCCCATGAGCCGATTAAACGAAATGGGTTAGGGACTCTCACGATTTCAATCAGTAAGTTATATTTTTCTCTACCCAGCAGTCATGAATCCACATCATCCCTTTATAACATGTATACTAGACATACTAGATATAAACATTTCCACGCCAATGGCTTTCGTTAACTCTCACCAGACCTCTCAATTGATAATATAGGTCAAGACTTTGTTCTCCGAGTTGTCGCCGTTGAGGATAGTGCAGCAACTTTGTTGGTTTGTTATTTTTTTCTTTGGTGTATTGCATTTGATAACCCTAGCCCTAAGGCAACATCTCTTGCTTTGGCTAACCACACTAAAATAATCAGGCCCGTAGGGCGAGGGATGCGACAGGTGCGTCGTGGACCGATGGCTGTCAATAAAGTGAATGAAAAGCTCTAATTCGCTAACTGGTGTAGTCTGGAAATGAAGCCTGAATCAACGAAGATAACATCGAAGGTCCGCCATTTGTAGATTTGCTGGGTGACATATTAAATTTTGGACCAGATCTTGAGATTCTATAAGCTGAATTTAACGTTAACGATAAATTCGACCTAAAACTCTCATACGGAATTTTAATCCCCAGGATCTCAAAATGAGAGAAGACTGGGTACCCCAATAATGAACTGCAAAAGGGCTCAGCATGTGTGTCAATATTGGATAAAATGGACCGAACAGCGCCAGAGGTCACAGAAGAGCGAAATAGAAAGGCCGCAGCAAAATCCTGTCAATCGATAGATACATTTGTCCGTAAATTGTAAATTACATGTCACATAAAGTTTCTTGCAATTGTTTGTCATTAATCCATTTTGAATTTAAAGAAGCTTTACAACTGCTGCTTACTAGTTTAGCCTTTTGGGTACTAGTTTAGCCTTTTGGGTTAGAAAAAAATCGTTAAAAATCGTCTGGAACAGGGTATCTTTTTAACATTTAGTCTGGAACAGGGTCGCAAAATTAGCGTTTTGTAGTTGGTACAGGTTAAGGGGTTTTATAGTCCAGCGGCACACCCCTACCCAAATTTTTTTGGGGAGTACCGCCCCCCCCCCCCCCCGGGCTTCGCTCCTCGCGCGTGACGTGACTCTGCTCATATCCTAGCTAACTGAACTGGGTAATTACAGTACACTGCACGATTCACGTTTAACGTAATAAATTTATTAGGTCACTTTTAGCAACACTTTGCTCTCGTAAACTAGCTCGCCGACTTCTCAGTTGCGGACAACAAACTCTGTTCAGTTTATTTACCTTCATGTCATTTTGATCAGTACATCTAACAAGACTTGAAACCCAAGCTAATTTGAATACAATCACCCACTGTTTTCTTAAAACAACGGAAACTGTGCTCAAATGAGATGATCTTATCTTTCGTCTACAAAACCAAGCAGATAAGTTCGTCTTTAATTTTAGAAGATATTTTCATATTAAAATCATTCCTCGTTTCGAAAAAAATTTAACACACTTAACAATAGTAGATCTAAAATCCATTTTCTAATATCATTTTGTCACGATGTCCAACGTCAGACTCCCGAAAGCGCGGTGAATTAATTTTCTGCAATCCAGCACGCGGCTTTGATCTTTGTCACAACAGCATTCGCAGCATTCATGCTGACATAACAAAATTCTCAAATCACTCATCACTCATACTCTTCTGATTGTCGTCATACTGTAATATCTTTCTTTACACAGCAGCATTCACGCTGACATAACTGAATCTAAAAATAAATTGCATATCAGCCTTTCAACAACTGAAGCTCTGAAAGATTTTCAAAGAGTTGTAAATTCACGCTAGCATAACAAAATTATTTGGTCCCTCAGCAATACTTTCTTCTCTGACTTCACCCCTCGCGCGCGCGTGTGACTAAATGAGTAGATAATAAATAAATAAAATAAATAAATAATTTATTAAAATAATTGTGACCCTCCATAGGAAAAGGGGGCTTAAGGTGATTTTTTACAAACGCATTTAAACGCAGTGTTTGAAATGCTTTTCAAACGCATTTCAAATTATTTCAAATGCATTTCAAATGTGTTTCAAACGGTTTCAAACTGAAGGCGTTTCAAACAGAAGAAACGCGTTACATTGCGTTTGAAACACAAAAATAATTAATTAAGATGTGCATAATTATTGCCATTACAGAGGTTAACGGCCATACGCCGGCCAAATTTTTAACAGAGCCGGACAACTAGGGTCTTTTTTTGTAGGGAAGCTCGCGCACGAACTATTAGACGAATGAATAGAAAAAGTTTTGCAGAACCGGTTCAAGCGTGATGGAAACAAGTCCTATTAATAAATGCTAAAAGCGGGAACTTTATAGCTTTAGCTCAAAAATAGTATCCGATATACGGATAGCTTCGAAGGGGCAGCTCATAATCATGGATTAAACGTTAAACAAAATATTAAGAATCGTTGACGTGTAAAGTTTCTAAAATTATAAAGTTCATTCGTAAATCTTGTATGCATCATCGACGGTCGTAGCCTAATTTACATTCTGTAGATTATTATCTGTTCTCTGGATCATGCTGGATACATGACGCACGCAATAAAAAACTGCTAAACAGCTAGTAGAATTAACACACAAAAAAATCCATAGAGTGCATTAACTGAAAAATTGAAACAGAACTACAAACGTATGAAAAATCGACCGCCATTTCCTTCATTCAAAATACAAAAGAATGTCGCGCTTTTGTGAACAGATGATCGGCGGACTGATTAAACTAAAGATAACACTGACGTCTTCGACCCGCAAGAGTTACAAGTATGTTACAAATACATTGAGGTAAATTGTTGTAACATTACAGGAAAGAAAACGAGGAGTTATCGTACTGTGTTGGTTTCACTTGGAATCGAGGCATAGAACTGATGGGCCTCCGTGACAAACGTCAGTGTTGCGTGCGTTATGCTCGATCTGCGGTTAGAAGTCTTGTCTGCTGTCGATGTCATGTAAGTAAGTATGTCAAGCCTTGTCCGAGCGTTTCTGTTTTAGGTGCGCGCTCAATGCATTGCGAAGTGTTTGAAAAACGTTGCAAGATCGTCAATTTATACACATGTAATGATGTTTTATACTGTGTACGTGCTCGCTTACACGTTTTTAGAACAAGAAATACACCTGAACATTCCTGTTATCTTTCTTGATATCTTTCGCGTATTTATACACGTAAACATGCTTTTAGAACGAGGTTATTCCCCAGGATTATTCCAGCGTCTTTAGAACACTTTTACGCGCTGTTCTCTTATTAAACAAATTAATTACTAGGTACATGATGTAGGCGAGTTGACTTCAGTGTGGGCGAGTTAACTTGTTGGCGAAGCGACCGGCTTCGCATACGGAACTTGATTGACTTTGTCCAAATATTGTACGAAAACCGAGTGGAAGGTTTTCGATGGTTGCGACTCAGATGAAGCTTAAATCAACGGAGACGACGCTCCAAGAATACTAATTCATGCATTGGAATGTCGTACGATCTTGAATTCATACTCGAAAGGAAAGGTAATTACAGAATTACAGGAGTTGACAAATAATGTCATAGCTTGTTCACGCATCATATTTGTTGACATTTCCGTTAATTTTGAGAATACTGCTATGCACTCTATAAAAACTTTCTTGTTGTTTATTTTATTGATCGACCTAACGATGGAATATTACTGAACTTTTAATCAAAAGTAAAAGTGTGACTGCACCACCGTGATTTATCTAGCTTTTTTAAATTTCATTAACGACGCCTGAAGTTACCGTTTACCATCTTCAGTCCAGCATTTGTTGTGTTGTCGAATAATTATGCTTCAGTGGTAATAATAATGCAGGTTGTTGGCAGATGGGCGTTTCAAATGCGTTTCTCCACGTTTCAAACGCTGAAAAAAGTAAACGTTTCTAACACTGTTTGAAATGTGTTTCAAACGGGTTTCAAATTATTTCAAACGGGTTTCAAATGCGTTTCAAATATAAACGCCTTGAAACGCTGATGCGATAAGCCCCCTTTTCCTATGGAGGGTCACACGAATACACATCACACGACAACCTTTTACCTGTAGAAATTTCATTTATCTCTTCAGTTATCAATTGCTCGTTTTAAACAACTGAAGCTGTGCCGGAATGATTTTCAAAAATTCTGCTCCAGTAAACTAGCTCGCCGTCTTCTTTTCGCGGCTTCGCCCCTCGCGCGTGAGGCTTAAACGTAACCCGGCCGCACTAGGCTGACAAAATTTGTTTGGCGCTACCAAAATATACTACAAATTTTGTCTCCGCCAAATTTTCATTTTGATAAACGCGTACGCACTTGAAAACCAAAATCATGACAAATTTTTCGCGAACCACAACATATCAATCACGTAGAAACCGAAAACCTCTGTTGTTGCTGTGAAATTTTGCATTCAACTCCTCGACAATCTTTTAAAACCAGTACTTTCTAAAGTTTTTACTCTCCTGTCTTCGTGGTATGATACACAAACTGATTAACTAGATATTTCTTCTTCTCGGACTGAAATTTTAAACGACTTGCATGTTTCTTGCCGCTTTTCCCGACTGTCAATGTCACTTTTTAGCGCAAACTTGTACCCGATCGGACGTGCACTGTTCACTGCTTGTAAAGCAAATTGTGCTACTCAAACATCAGTATAGGTGCTGCTAGCAGGTAAAATTTTGGACCGGTACAAGTTGTACGGACCGAGGCAAGCGAATAATCATCGCTGTAACCTTGAGATTAATGTGTGTGAATTGACGAATCTGTCAGTTTTGACGCTTGACAAAATTTTGTCCTGCTCTGGGGCAGGATGACAGCGCCTTTGAAGTTTGGTGAGGCTTGACAAAATTTTGGTAGGAAAAAAATCGCCGTTCGCACTTGTGAAACGGAACTGATGACAGATATTTTTGCAAAACAAACAAAAATTCGCCTAGTGCGGCCGGGCCCTAATCAAACAAATGAATTGTACGAAGGACTCTAAAAGACCGGCGGTTACTCAACAAAAGCTTCAACAATGTGACTCAATCAAACGCGACCCTGTTCGTGCAGTTGTCAAAGAAATACACCTACGTAAATAAAAACATTTAAAAACAAACGTGTCTTTCATATTTATTTTGCAACGCAATTTCTCTCCATGCAGCTCACTAAATATGCCAATCTTCTTTTTGAGCATTGCACTTGACACCACTGTCAATGAAGCGAAACAATCGAACAATGCCATATCATGTTCAGTTATTCAAAGAATTGTTACAAAAAAGTCTTACGAAGGAATGTTAAGAATGCTTCGACGACGACAATAGTGGGCACTTGCGCAAGCGCAGTACCCATAAAAATCAGAAAAATTAGATACTTTGTATGGATTTGGGGGACACCATCTCTGAATTTTTTATGGAATTTGAACGACCTTTGACAGCTCACAGCCTGGTTAACATAACCAAACTTGGTATAAACTTACTCATTGTATATGACGCAATTTGAACGATGGATAAACTAGGTCCCAGTCCCTTTTTTTGAACCTCGGAACGGGCAATTATCTAGGTTTTACTTTATTTCCTTCTTTTTTTGTTGTTGTTGCGGGTTACTAGCCATCTGCACAGCATGCAGGAAGAAACACAGCGACGTAGCCCCCAAAACAGACTGGCTGTTTCCTGAGGAACCTGAAGAAAATGTGCCCTTTCAAAGATATGTGGTATTGACTTTTTTGAAAGAAAAATTGCTTTTATTGTCGTGTTATCGTAAGGCGTAAGACAGATGTTTTGATATTTTATTCCTCATAGACCTGCTAAAGATGCTGCCATGGAAAACCTTCGGTCACATCGTCACTTCAACTCCATTTCGTGAGCCTCCAACTCCTCAGAATATCCCAGTAACCCCATGCTGGACTCCAGGATCAGATGTCTCCTCTCCTTCCACGCCCTTGGTTACTGACATAGTGGGCAGATATAATTCAGCCATGGACACGATTGCGAATCTTACTGCAGAAGAGATAAAACGTGAGCCCCTTACCTCCCAACTGAAAACCCCCTTGAAAAACCAGAGCAAAGCGGAACAGCTGAATGTGCTACAAAAGGCTAGTGAGGACTGTTTACTAGTATGTAGTGTAATAGCTCCTGGCAATGGGGAGGAGCTGTTCGAGTCGATGGCGTCTGCACAAACAGAAAAGTGCGAGGGTCCAGTTGGTCCAGCACCCGATGATCTAGTGGTACTTATGATCGCTTATAAGAACGCGAAGACCAGGAATTTAAAGAGACAGATACTTAGCCTTTACGCTTATAGATATCCCATGAACATGCTGAAGAAAATCCACCAGCCATACGGAAAACTATCAACGTGGGAAATAAAGCAGGCACGTTCGCATGCTAACTTACATGGCCCTGGTACCATCCCTGAAACTACGACAAAGCATCGCGTTCGCCTTAATATGGGGAAAGTCGATAACTTTGTAGAGTTCATAAATAGGCCGTATTTTTATCAAGACGTTTCTTATGGTAGTAAGATACTTATCCTAGATAATGGCGACAGAATAGAGATGCCTAACGTTGTCAGAACGGTGACCAGATCTACAATGATTGAACAATACTTGGAGTATTGCAAAGAACAATGTCACGAGCCACTGAGTAGGTCCACGTTGTTCAAAATCTTGGAGGTTCGAGATGCATCTCAGCGTAAATCGCTCCAGGGCTTGGACAATACTGCTGCTGATGGCGCGGCTGGATTCCAGACTCTTGAGACACTGGTTGAAACTCTTGAGAAAGGCGGAATGGAAAAACAGTGGTGCCTGGATGTTCGTCAAAAGCTCAGAGATGCAAAACGCTATCTCAAGACTAACTTCCGCGTGCATTGCCAACCAGATGATTCTACTTGTGCTGACCACTGTAGAAGTTTTGCGCTTAGTGATCCTGTCAAGCCCGACTTCCAACATCTATGTTCGCATCAGCACCTATCCACTTGCGATGACTGCCAAAGGTTGAAGAATGTCTTACAGGAAATTAGACAAGGGATCGAAGGGTCATCATGGACACCTTACAGTTCAGAGCAACAAGAGGATCTCCTGTATGACTTTGACCGCGCAACGTCAGACATCTTGCTGTGGAAAGCGCACATTTTTCGTTCGATAAACCAAGAGGTGGCTAAACAAGATGCACTGAAAACAGCAGACGCGGGGTCAGCTCTTATCATTATGGACTGGGCCATGAAGTTTCTCCAAATGAAATATCGTGAGAAACAGTCCGACTGGTTTGGGAAACGAGGGCTTAGCTGGCATATATCCACTGTCATAACTAAAAATGCCAGAACTGGGAAGGTTGAGCTGAAATCATATGCGCACATCTTCGATTCGTGCCAGCAGGACTGGTATGCAGTCTGCTCGATCATTGAGAACACACTGGAGGCCGTAAAGAAGGAAAACCCTCAGATTACCCAAGCGAAACTAAGGAGCGACGAAGCAGGCTGTTACCACAACAACTTTCTCATGGCGGCCGTTAGAGATGCTGGAAAACGAGTTGGTATCAGGGTCACGCAGTATGACTTTTCCGAGCCACAGTACGGAAAAGATGTTTGCGATAGGATCCTTTGCCCAATGAAATCATCAATCCGACGATATTGCAACGAGGGACACGATGTTCTTTCTGCCAAGGACATGCGTACAGCGCTCTCCGAACGGCCTGTTCGAGGCACAACTGCCTGTGTTTGCTCAATAAATGAGACTCAAAAGACACTCGAAGTAAAAAAGATAGATGGCTTCAGTAAGTATCACAACTTCAAGTTTGAAGAGGATGGCATGCGAGTATGGAAAGCTCATGGCGTCGGGCAGGGGAGGCTGATTCCTTACCAAGATATCGTCGTTAAGCCTCAGGATCCCACAGGTCTCGTCGTAGATGTAGACATTTTCCCACTCAAGGAGGCTCGACTCCATAAGACTACAGCAAGTGATAGTGAACAATCCAGCGGTCTTTTCCCTTGCTCTGAACCTGGGTGTCAGATGGTCTTCAAGAAGTTCAGTGAACTTGAGAGTCACCTTGATATTGGCGAGCACAGCCAATTGCACCGAGACTCCGACACGGTGTATGACAAACTCAGGAGAGACTGGGCAGCGAAATTCCTTACTGTTGACAACGATGAGGAAACAAGCAGGGCACCTGTAGCACATAGCGATGAGCGACGCCACAGACATGAAGCTGATAGTTCCAGTAGTGACTTGCAGCCTGGTTGGGCTCTACACAAGCCTTCTGACGGTTAACGAAGATCACGTTCTCCTTGAAACACCGAATATTTTCCATTGGCTAAAAATAGCCGAAAAGCACGACTATGAACATCCGAAGAGGTTTGATCAGTAAAGGTATGACAGGAAAATTCCTGTATCACATTCGGCACATCATTTATCATCAAGCTGCAACGGAAGCTTTCAAAAGACCTCACAATTTCCTGATAGCATGGCTGTAATTGGACATTTAGAGGTGGACTGGTATCCAAATGTCTACTTTGACAGCAGAAAATGTTGGAAGCTGGGGCGAGAACAAAGATGCTATTATCATCTTAACATGGCATGTCTGCGGACATGACATCCTTGGTTTAATGTAGGCCACCTACAAGGTCTGTTGAGCAGGACTGAGGGAGGTCTTACTCTCACGGAAGAACTGAAAGCTTTTCATAACTGACGAAATCCTAGTGAATGACAACGGTAGAAACTGCTTTGAAAGAACAATACAACTTCCAGTACATTCCAGATGCTGGTCCAGTTGTCTCGCTGAAGATGGTTACAGACCAAGTCCAACCTGAAGTGCTAATAACAGTGAGAGGGAAGATACTCAAAGGAGATTGTGTGGAAATGGTGGGCAAGAACAATCTGAAAACATTGAGGAAGTAAAAGGCAAAGATGGACAGAAGTACTTAACCATGACACCCAACTCCAAATTTATCATACCTGGCAATTCCATGTCCAGCTGGAACATGTCCTTGCAGGAAGTCCTCTCAGGAGGAAGCCCAACTGACACACCACGAGGAAGCACAACTGACACGCGGGTCTGGAAAACGAAATAAACAATGTTATCGAAATGGCTGAAGGCATAATAAAGGAACTCGTGAAGAAAAAACAAATGGCTGCAACAATGAAACGTTTGTGCAAACACCACCATTTTATGCTTGGGGACAAGACTCATTGCAGTGTGGACAACAATGAAGATTCACTTGGCCATGCAATTATTCAGTTACTTGCAATTTGTTTATATTTTCCACTTTGAGTATCCAGCAAACATTCTGGAATGTATTTTTTCTACAGCAGTTTATTCTTGGTGATACAGATCTCCCCTCCAACATGCCTCGGATAATTAATGGCTACCATGCAACAAGTTTTAGTTTAGTCTAGTTTTTGTCAATGCACAAAAATAGGGTGCATTGCATTGGGGGGGGGGGGGGGGTGTACATGTAGTAGCCTGTGTATAATAATAATAATAATAATTATAAGAGCAATATATAATTATAATAAGAACCTTCCCAGAATCCTTTGCAACTGAAAATATTTCAATACCAGATAACTTTGTCAAATTTGAAGACCAGGACGATATTACACCATAAGATAATAAACACTTACCATAAAATAGCTCTCATATCAAACTTAGTGTGATGACGTCATTAGTCACGTGACCACGCCCGAAAATGCGTTTTTGTTTACTGTGAGAAGATGCCTCTATCAATTGAAAAGCAATCAATGTAGTCAGCAAGACATTGATATGGGGCATTTTGAAATGGCCATTAGACTTCTGGCATTTTAAATTTAAGGGGGCTATACACGAGATGAAATAAGAGAGATCCTAGGTTCTAGCCAATATCTCATCAAGTGTAAGGTGCATGGCAACAAAAATTTACATGTGGATAGATGTTCATGCGAAGTTTACGTTTTTGGCAACGTCGCTTTTGTGACGTCATAGGTCACGTGACCAGATCGTTTTTAATATTTTAAATTGCTTTAAAACGTTATTATACTCTGATTTATTTTAACTAAATTATAGATATTCAAGTACAATTATTAAAAAAGACCGCTTTAATTTTTTCTGTAAAATAATAAACAGGTGAGGAATACAGTAACATTTGGATTGCCTCCTGTTCAGCGAATTTTCAATTTAAAACTAAAAGCAAACTTCGATGAGAGGTTTGGATATATGCTTCTTCTACCTCTGTCGACAGTTTTCCGCCATTTCCTCTTCTTCATAGCGTAGATAGATGTAATTTTCACCAAAACGTGACCTGTGAAAGACTGGACACGAGCGAAGTTGTCGAAGAAAGCCTGGTGCGAGTCCCTACACCAAGGCGAGGCTCTGTATTTTTGCGCCTTCTTTCGCGGCTGTACAGCGGATTCGTCAGCTGAATCGTTGTTTTGCGGATCGCGGAGGAGAAAAGGAGAAAATTGGCTTGCAAAATATTTTCTTCATGCTTTCGTATTCGATCAAGAGTGGCTAAAATTTTATTGGACAGTCGACAAGACAACATTTGTACTTTTCTCCGCAAGTGGAGTCAAATGAAGCGCAGCTAAGTGCTACATTTTATAATTTGCTTCTACAAGCTTAGTCGAGTCAGGTCATATCGACCTAAAAATTAACGTAATTGAGCTTATTTCTTGTGTTTGCTAGAAAGCTTTTAGAGCTTTCCTTGCTCGGTATTAATCATTAGCTTTCTGTTTGATATATCTGTACTTTCAAGAGCTCGTATTTCATTTCCGGCTCATGACGAAAGCAGAAAGGACGATTACACTTCAGTTCGGGCCTCAGCTAAAGTTTGGTAAGTTGAAAATATGGTAGCGAAAATAATTATTTAAACCGTTGTACATGTACACTTTTCTCCGAGCGTTATACTGTTTTGTTGAGCAGTTTTTGCTTTTGTTTACATATTCAAACTTTTTAAGCTGATTTTTTTATAGTAAGCCTTTCTGATTTTCGAAACACAAACGGAGTAGTTTGAGTTATTGCTGGAAGCGGACATCACAAAATAAATAATTTCTGTCGCTCGAGACAACCTGTTTTGTACATAGTCAGTGTGCCAAAACGTTCATACCTCGTTTTTAACCGAATGTTTATACATGTACGCATGTAGCACCCTTAATTTTCGAAGATTTCCGATACTTACGTTTTTATTTCATTGTTTCATGTTATTAATTGCATGGCTATTTGAGACTGTTTGTAATCTGTATATAAATTATAGGTGATTTATGAGAAGGTTCCAAGCTGCTACAGGATTTTTTAAATTATTATTGCAACTTTTGATACACAGACTACTGGCATGTGTTGACATGAAAGATTCAAACTGGACAATAATTTGTTTAGCTTGTCAAGATAATTTCACTGTACTTTGCATGTCTGTGTAAGGGCACTCTAATTTTGCACATTTATTTCATAATTATATTGCTACGGTAAAATCCTATTCAAACAACTATCCAATTATTTCCCAAATTGGACAGTACAAGTTCCCCTAGCTGCTCAATATAATTAACACATAATACGACTACGTATTGTCCAATAATTGGATTAAAAAAAAATTCCTCTGACTAAGAAGCCCTCAGAATTTTTATCATCCAATGATTTCCCAAATTGGACAATACGTACTTCCTATTACATATACTAATATGATACTCTTTGATAAAATCGATAGAAATTAGTCATTATTAATGTTTCATATTCACATTGAATTTTCTATCGATTTTTATTGATGCTAGGATAATACTAACAGTTATCACAGATTAGGGAAGTACCTTCTCCTTCTCATCTGAACAATTGAAGGCCTGGTATTTCTCATCTGAATTATTAAAGGGATGGTATTCCTCTGACTAAAAACCTGTTGTTGCCTAATATTTAGTGTACTGGACTCTGGATCAAGCTGTCCATGTTCAAGCCCTGGCTGGGGTCATTGTGTTGTGTCCTTGGGCAAGACACTTTACTCTCATAAGCCAAGCAGTGGATGTGGAAAGGATGATTGGACCTCAGCTAAGTTTGGTACGTTTGAAAACATTGTCCCCACATAAGTTTACCTATTCAGTATTGTACAGTACCACCAGTCTGGTCAAAAGTAAGTTGGCAGTTTCTTCACACCTTATCGCCTAGGCGATTAAAACACACCTATGCATGTTTCTTGTCTCGTGTTTCTCATCTCGAAAGAGAAATGAGTTTTGTTTTCTGTGAAAGCGAAAGTCCTGGCGAGACTGTACAATATCAAATGTCATGTTCGCATGTACATGTTTACATGTACATGTACATTCAGCAATTATTATTTTCCCACGGTCAGGGAATAATTTTATCTCTAATCCCTGGAGTCATTACAGATCATTACATTAATGAAAATGGCTCAATTGAATTGTGTACACTTTAAAATATAAATATATCAATTATCACTTCCTGGGTGCTACAACAACTGAGCAAGCGTCAAGCGAGCAAATTTATTAGGCCACCGCATCTCCCACAGAGAGAGGGAAGGGGCGAAAATAGAGCAGATACGTTAGTATTATGAAATAAATAGACCTACCGTAATGATTCGATTTAGCGCTCTCCTTCCAATAAGCGCCCCCTTTCGAATAAGCGCCCCCCCCTTCAAATGTGTTTTTGTTAATAAGCGCCCATATTCTAATATTAGAGCGCTGTCAGAGTACACTGAGATCAACCGAGGTTCATATTCCTTTAATTGCTCACATACGTAATGCCGCATTACAAAAACAGTGGTCTTCATCTGAGTTTCTCAACTATTATGTCAATGTGAGTGCACAATAATTATTCTTTCAAATGAATGATCTCTTCTTCAAATTTTGTGGCGATTGTTTTGTTTTGAACATTTGGTTGTTTCTCAAAAAGAAATAAGCGCCCTGTCCCGAATAAGCGCCCTGTCTCGAATAAGCGCCCTCCCTTGAGGTACCAAAAGTAAATAAGTGCCCTGGGCACTAAATCGAATCATTACTGTATTTAGCTTCAAATTTAAATTGCCCATTTCAGACCATGTGATGTTCTCTAGAGAATTGTTCCTTTGTCTAGATCTAAAAATTATGCGTTCATATATAGACCTTATTCATAAATGGCGGTGGATCAATTATTATTTTATAATTGCTAATCAGCCTGCCTAGCCTCATTTTAGATTAAAATTTCTTTTGAATTTTGCACATACTAACAAGGCTAGGGGGCCTGATTAGCATGAATATAAAAGAATAATTAATCGGCCGCCATTTATGAATAAGGTCTATAAACAATTCTGTAGGGTGACGTCACATGGTCTTAAATGGGGCAACAAACAAACCAAGCTAAATGCAATGTAGGTCTTTTCACTGAAGCCAAAATCTTAATTTACCATAGTTGTTTTCATTTGTTTCTTTTTAATGTTATCAGTAGTTTTTAAATTTTGCTGATGCATCAGCAATGATGGTTTTATTGTATTGATACAATCATCTGCTTTGTTTCCTCTTCAGGTTTTTATTTTATCACCCTGATTACAGTGTGATACAAGACAACATCATATGCCAGGAAAATCATGTAATTCATTATAATACAAATATGTAATGCTTTTGGGTTAGAAATTAACCCTGTATTTCAGAGCTACATGTGCATGTATTCCCAGGAAAAAAAAGCTAAATAAATAGAGAACTGTGTGGAAATGTGACGGCTTCCTTGGTTTGTCTACTAAAAATATGTTAAGATCTCATTGATCCCAATCAGTCTAACTTTAGGCCACGAGTGGTGAAAGGGTTGACTGTAATCATATTCACTTGGTACCCAAATTTTGAAACTGAATTCACTTCCACTTCCTGATTTTCACCAGTCTTATCCTTTATGTTAGTTAGTTCCATCCAGATGTAGTTCATCACTTAATTTGATTCTGCATGACCATTGAAGTCATTTAAAAGTTGTGGTTTGATTTTGTGATAACCTATCCTTTATATCCAGTGGCCAGGGTATCGGTGTTGTGTTCTTGGGCAAAACACTTTACTCTCACAGTGCCTCGAGTACCCACCCAGGATGGCCTGGGCCCAGTTGTTCGAAAGCCGATTAACGCTAATCCAGGATTAACAAATAATCTTGGTTTCAATTTCTCCTATATAGATGTGGTTTTCCATGACAATGTTTTGTGGAGTTTGACATTAGTCAAAATCAAAACTGAAGAGCAAAAAATATAAACAGAAAATCTCACTGAAACGTTACAAAACTGAAATCAAAATTCAGGCTAATCCAGGATTGGCATAATCATGCTTTGAACAACTGGGCCCAGGAGTATAAATAGGTACTGGCAAACTGTAGGACAACCTAGCAAAATACTGGGGGTAACCTGGTGTTGTACTAGCATCCCATCTATAGGGAGTAGCAATTCTCCTAGTCGGCTACATGCTATGTAAACTGGAATAAACTGCGGCAGTGTGGGTAATAAAAATTAATTTGAGAACAAATTAAGTCACAAGATATACAATTATCATGGTCTGATTTATCTGCCCTCTCTAATACAGACACTGAAGGGACAGATCAAAGTGTATGTACATGTATTATCTGCCCTCTCGTATACAGACACAGAAGGGACAGACCAATTAAGTACATGTATTAGTAAGAGTGGTGTCCTTATTATAGAGGTAACAGGTATGACATCAGTGGACAGAACCTCTACTTAAGGACACCTCCTTTAAGGGAACACAAACTTTTGTCCCAGCAAAATTAATGCTAATTAATCTTTGTAATCTATTACCTCTATTAAAGGGACACCTCTATTAAGGGAACACTCCTCCTTGTCCTGAGGGTGTCTCCTCAATGCAGGTTTCACTGTATATAATATACCGGTATACATGTAGATCAATGAATCCTCTTCACTTCGATAAAGATCAAAATCCGTTATGTAATAATTTTACCATATATTGCTCTTATCCGGTTCCACTTGTAATAATAATAATAATAATAATAATAATAATATCTTTATTAATGTCTTTATTTAATATCTTTATAAAAGTCTTTATAAAAGTCTGTATCTGCTGACTAATGCTATTACCTTGGCTTGAAGGGGTTCACTTTCTGAACCTGTTGTTAACTGTGTTTTTGTGACAGCCTTCATTCTTAATTGGAGAATTACATGGGTTGAGATTAAACATTTGCAAATTTGTTAACATGCATGTACATGACTTGCACAGCTGTACTATTCTATATAAATGCACTGAGTTTTTAAAACCATTAAATTTAATTTTGGCTTGAGTGTCTTGTTGAGAGAGTCATGTTTTCCTATCAAGTACATGTAACTGCATGCATCACTTATAAACATGTTTAATACCTCTCACCCTCAGGATCAGGAGAACATGTATACAGTTGAGGTTTATTGATGCATGTTTTGAAATTTTGGTCCTCCACTTTCTTTAGGTTGAGATTAAAGATTTGCAGATTTGTTAACATGCAGATGTACATGTGGTATTCTTTTTTAATGCCAGAGTGGTGAAGTTTATCGAGGACTCCAATATCAATATCACCGCAAAATTTTACTGTTTTGTGAATGGAGAAGGTACTGATTTGTATTTTTTCGTCATGCTTCCATTTTGGTAGCATACCAACTTGGAATAGATATACGTAAACTTTACTTCAAAAGAGGTATCAATTAAAAGAAATGTTGGTTAAATAAATTTCAAAAACTCATTAATAATTCATAAACAAATACAAAATAAATGCATGCTTAATGCGTGTCTTCATATTTGTTAAATATACGGCTGAACTTTAAGCTCAATTTTCTTGTCTAGAATAAAGTAAGATTTCAAGATTAGGATCACAACCTGTGCCTAGAGACAAAACTCGCAGCCTCGGCTAAACTCAGTGGTGCGCATGCTCTTTAGAGGCATTTGAAATGTTTTCTGTCGTTTTGCGTATACGTGTGGACGGGCAAAAACGATTCGAAAACGCTACGTGTGGACGGAGAGATTTTTTAAAACGGAAAAAACTTTCGGGATACGTCTGGATGGGGCCTCATGTCTGACTAAGCAGAGCTTCCTGGTTGCATGAATGAAGTTGGGATATAGTTGTAAATAGGGTTTGGAGATGACGAGCCAACAAAGACTAGATATCAAGTTTATAAACTCAAAATTATTATAATTCTATATTTATTTCTATAAAAAGGATCAAGTGTTACACGATCATCGAAGGACAACGAAAGAACCATCTTGAGACGCCAAGTATCTTACTGAGAAGACAATAACATCATTTGTTAGGGTCTGAAGGGCAGCGCAGAAGTCCTTAACAGCTACTTGGCACTCAAGATTTAAGGTGTGCAGTAACTTCATCAAATCAAGAGTGAATGCCAACTCGGGTTTTGTTGGTGTTGCACCCCAAAGATGTGGATGTCGGTTAATATGTAACTAGGCAGCAATATTGTGAAAGTTTCGTACACGCTATAAACTCGCTATCGAACCCCGGCAGGAATGTTACCATTTCTTGTCAAGATAGGCTAGATTGAGGTAAGAAATACTTCCACATATTTAGTTAAGCATCTATTGTTTTAGTTTTCCTGACGTTTTTTGTCGATGCTGATTTATAAACTGATATTTTGTCACAAAATAAACCTTTACTAAACCACAAAATGCTTGTTTTGGGATCGATATTGTTTTATAAATATGATAAATGATATCCCTGAGACATTTGTGAGACTCGAAAGACTTTTTACGGGAGATCAGAGCCACAGTCGAACTTTTCTGGATCAATGTTTGTGATAACACTCACAGCATGAAAGATCAAAATGTCAAGAGATTAGGTCAAGTGCCTTGTTTTCGAGACGCTCTTAAAATGTTTCGTTTTATTTACCCAAGCCAATTTTTCAATAAAAGCTAAGATGAAATGATACTTTTATCTTAAATAACAGTTTTGATAGCTAAATCTATGTACCAGATTGACTTTTCGTCCCACGAATTTGGCCTAAATTTTGACGTCATGCAACACCATCGCAGGGCATAATTTTGAAAATTCAATAAATAGCCGCTGAAAGATGATATTTTAATAATATGGGTTAGCTTTTCCTGCTACGGTTTTTATTTTGGCTCGCTGGCATTCGATAAAAGTGGGATTTCAGCGCCGATTTTGGGCGTTTCTAGGGGGCAAACACCAAAAAATAAAAATAAAAATAAATAAAAATCCAAACAACCTCAGAGTTATATTTTTGAAACAAGTTAGTAAAACCCTTTATCATGACAAAGTTTGAGAAAGTCTGATTTTTCTATCTTGCATAGGTTAAGGTGATAGTTACAGCAAGCCGCTCTTAATGACTTGAAGAAACTGTCCCCTGAAGACCAAACTAGCTGCCTTGAAGGGTTTCACGCCACCCTTAACCACTGGCATCCCAAGATGATCTGTTTCTCTTGGCTTGGGACATTTTGTAGGTATGCCAGTAGTGCTTAAATTACATCAATATTAAAACAAGGGTTCAGTTGGTAGCCCACACACACGTACATGTAATTATATTTTTGTATCATTTTCCTTTTCTTTCGTAGGCATGTACTTGCAAGCCTTCATTTCAATGAAAATGTGAAGAGGGAGACTCATCAATCTAATGATGGAAGTGACTACATCAAAGTCACTTACCCCAAATTTAAACTCGGAGAGGAGGTCGTAAGAGAGGTTGCCGTCCCACCTACATACAGTAAGGATACAGAAACATTTTTTGTAATAACACATTTTTCAGTTTTTGTTATAACATGGGATCCACTCCTTTTCATGCTATCATCAAATTAATCTATGTTCAATATATACAACTTTGATCACTAACAGCTACAACAATATTCACTTTTATAAGCCATGTAGAAAAGTTATATGGGATAGCATTTTAATTACAAGCATTTGCTTTTCAGGATATGTAGACGAAATAAGGAATCTCCTGTTCAGCTTGCCCAGGACAGCAATGACTGCAATTACTGAAAAATATAAAGCGATGGTCCCAGAACCTCTCAACCGTCAATTCCCAGAGAGAGTGGATAAAGCAACCGCAGTTGAGCAGCATTTGAAAAGGAAGCACACAGAGACACCATTATATCCACCAGGTATTTAAAATTCTGTGAACTTCAAGTGACTAATAATGAGTTATAAGTACACATTTCATTTTTACTGATTAGTGACATCTGCCTTCCAAAAAAAACATACATTGTGTAGCATATGAAATTGTAGATGAGGTGCATTGCACACAAAAAATAGCCTGGAATAAAGTTTGATAAGTCAATGGTATGATTTCTTTCCCAGCTGAAGCACAGAACACCCTTGAAAGTCATGAGTGCCAAACAGTTAGTGAACCACCCAGAAAGAGGAAAGCCCCCACTTGCACAAAATGTGGTCAGCCTAGAAGAGGTCACCCTCGGGATCGATGTTTGGCAGCATCTGAGCCAACTGATTGATTTCATACAAGTTAAGAAGAAATTGGAAACAAATTGTGTTACATGAACACATGAAGCAGGAGAGATGTTGTGGTTCAATTTGTTTTTGGTTTAAAAATTTTCAAACCAGTTTTATTTTTATTTGTCTCAGATTATGGTAATGAATACTGCACAAAGGAAAATAAAAATTAAACTGGTTAGAAAAGTTATAAACCAAAAATAAATTTAAACCACAACAGATTCCCTAATTATTGTTGATCTCAAAGTGTTTGCACTGTTATTGCAATAAAGGAAGTTCTTTACCGTATGTCACTGTTTACAATATTTATTCATCAAACATCATAAGCCTGGAATAACACTGGCAAGATTAATTTGAGTGTTCTCAACTACAAAAAAACATTAATTTTATAAAGTTAGGTGATGAATTCATGGCCTCTCTTCGGCCGGAATGTATCCCCTTGATCGGCCAGAGGGTAGTTCGCTTCTTATTCGGTGGTAGACACATGCCGAAAGTGGCCGGCTATTTTCCCATCCCATAGGTCCACAAATCCATTTCACGAACCATCGATAAGCCACTGCTCTAAGATATCTGAAATAAGTAAAAACTAGCAGTTGTACCTAATCAAATATAAGCTTACTGCCTTTTTAAAATTTTTTGCTAAGATGTAACATTTTTTGCGCTCTAGTCCAGACTATCTTGCTGGGAGAAAGAGTCGGTCAAAGGGTCACAACAGAACTACACAAAGGGATTAGTTTATAGTGAAACTAGCGAAACAACAGAAATATGCCGCTCAGTCACATATGGCATCGATACAGCAACCAACACTTAATATGCCTTCACTGTGACACAGAACAAGTGAATGCTATTCGAGCCTCTCTGCTTATAATACATTAACACAACACTCACTCGTTCTCCGACTGACCAGCTAAGCGCCGGTAAGATCTTCCATTTCTACATCTTAGCAGCGGGCCAACCAGCGACAACACCGTCCTATTTGTAAGTGCTGCATAGTCTTTGTGTTCTGTAATGCACATGATATGATTGATGCTGCCATCAAACACCATTTTCCCTCTAGCATTAGTTTCTTTGCAGCAACGATACTCTCGAGCACCGACCAAGGTTTCTGTTTTGCATAAACCACAAGAACACCTAGAACGAACAAGAAGGTCGAAGTTTGACTTTTGCTTAAGATGACAAAGCAATTTGCTTAAAATAAGCTTATAACGTTCTTAACTTACCAAGTATCAACAGAAACACGATTCTCAAATCTGGCCTCCAAAGTTGCCGGGGAAATGCCGTCTTCGTCTTCTTTATCATCGGAGTTGTTGTCGTCCATTTCGTCTTCCTCCAAGTGAGCAAGTGGCTCATCTTGATATGGCCGAGCAAGACGTATTCTTATCTCCAGCTCATCGTTTTCTGATTCTTCGTTCTGCTGTTCATCTTCGGAAGGTGAACTAGTGGAGTTGGAATCGCTTTCTGACATGTCTGGTAAAAAACCTCGTGCAAATTCTGTGACGTCATAACGCGAACTGACTCGTACCCAGTCTACCAAAAATGTGTCCCCTTTAGTTACGGCAAATTTGGGATGTTTGAGACCATATAATTTCTTTTTTACACTTTTCTAACGAATTCCACCTCTATTTTTTAAATTTCGGTACTCAAATGTCTTTATTTCTCAAAAAAAAACATTTCGTTTCATAGGCACTTTAAGGTAAAGACATTTTTTAGAAGGTTTGTTTGTCTTCTCATTCGCAATAAAATGTTAAAATTTATCGGTATTAGTTTCATAAAGTATATTAACTTATTTCTATTTGCTCTGATTTGTTTGTTATGTTAGCTTAATTTTTGGCAAGTATGCAAGCAATGCACTTGTAAAATTTGTACTAGTTTGCCTGAATGTGAAATGATTTATGGAAGTAGCTTGACATTTGACGACAGACCTTTACAGTCAAAATACTCAACGTGTTCCGCCTAAATAATGACAAATGCTTTCAATGAAATATTGCTTTCATTTTTGAATAATATTGAAGATTCGAAACTAAACATGAACCATAGCGCCCATTTGAATATTGATTTGATTTGATTTTGCAATTGACTGTAATTATTTCATCCATTTAGATCAATGATTCCAGTGAATATATATGCCCTAAACACTGATTTCCATGTCAATGACACCTGTCCTGAAACCTTAAGAACCTGAAGATGAAGTTGCCTTGGCTGGACATATAAACAACTGTGTATGTAATTGCTCCCAGTAACTTAAAGTGGGACAAGTATTTGTTAACCTGGAAAACAAAGATATGTACAGCTGAGCAGGGTGATTTATAAGACATACAAAAGTTCTGAATCTGAAAGTGATTGCAGTGAAGAAAGTCAAGAGCCTGAGGAACATCAGCTGGCTATGAAGGTAGTGATGCAGAAACATTATATTCTGACAACTTTAAAATGAAAGGGAGTACATTTCACAAAGACTTCCAGCTTGCCCTCAAGCAGTGCCAGAGGAAACAGGCCAAAAACAATAACTTAACCTTAGATTACAATTCCGCGAAGTTAAAATGTAAGCTCTAGCCTGCGCAGCATGAGCCATTTAGCGTAGTTTCGTCTTTCCATGATGAAAAAGAAAGGAATCACGTCAGATGTTGATACTCTATTCCTGACTTCTAACATTAGTACATGCATCTGTTAATCTGAAATACCCAATTTAGAAGGGCGTCAAATTCCCCGATGTTATGAGATATAAAATTGGAAATCCATGTTTACTTTAATCTTGTAAAGTTTGATACCACAACGTACTGTTTTATAATAAGCCATTTGACACCTCAGACACTGAAATTGCCAGGCGAAGTCTCGAAAGGAACAATACTGTCATTTAACTACTCATCATACCTTAATGGTGCAACCATCATGTTGCTCAGTGACTTACCCATGAATAAATCACATCAAACAAGGCTTATTTCTCACTGTAGTCGTCCCGCCACTGTTCCTTTTACGTTTAACATGAAAGCGAGGCTACGCAAAAGACGTAACAATTTTGACAGCTATGGTTAATTTTTCGTCAGCAAATGATGAATTTGAAAACCTCACTCCCTTTGCTATTGAAAAATTACATAAAGCATGCAAACGCATGAAAGATTTTTTATCAGCAAAAACTTTTAGTTGCTGTTCAATAATGACCGGAGATGCTGTGAGACTTCACCTAAGACAATTAGACATGGGAAGTTACTTGGTCACAAAACGCCGGTGCTGTTGTAAAAAATTAGTTTTAGAGAGTCTTCAGAAGTTTTAGAGTGATTTTGATTTCTTTTCTATGCATCTCGACTCACTTCTCTCAGCCTCTTTCTCATGTTGGACTCTGTTTGACTCTCACTGACTCACAAAAACATGGTCATATCTCAAAACGTATACCACAATTCGAAACCACGAAATAGGTAGTGATAAACTGATAATAAGGAGGCTTTATTAAATATATCAGAATCGATCTTCAAACCTAGATTGTACTCTGGTTTGTCGAAAGTTCAGTTTTGAAGCCCTAGCTACCGGACTTGAATGTACAATGTATATTCCCAGAAGGAAGAGAAAGGAAGCTGTCTTACGATTGTTTAAAACTTCAGTTCACCTCATACATAAATGACAGTTTTCGCTACTTTTTTCTATATTCCAACTGGTGAAATCCCTACCCGGAGTCGTTATATGAAGTACACCCCCCCCCCCCCCCCCCCGGAGGTTTAGGGTGAGGTTAACATGTTTTAAATGTATAAAATTATGTCCATCATCAAATAGTTGGAAAGAGAAAGAGAAAGAGGGCCAGAGCCGATGGAAACATCGTCAGAGGAGGAAGATGTGGAGTTGGTGGAGGCTATGGAAGTCGAGGGAGTGGAGGATATAGAGATGGAGCCGGCAGAAATGGTAATGGTGACTTTTCGAATGATTGTTAAAAAGTCATTGAAGAATTGATTTAAATGTTTTCCTTTAAATCATTGGATTTAATCCGTGTATCCATTTAATCTCTAAGGAGGAAGAGGACATGGATATTTAAATATAGAAAAGTGAGTCATGTCAGGTTGTGTTTGTAATGATATATCTGCTTCTGTTAATAACCGGACCGAGTTCTAGGTCCGTAATGTAAGTTACTTCGCGCTTGAGCATAAATCGAAGGGGAAAAAACGAGGATCCGTAACTTACAGTACGGACCGAGAAGACGAGGTTAGTAAGATATTTATTATATCTCTTCCTTTTGGAAAAAGGAAAACATTTCAAGTCAAGCGCGAGGAACGCGGTTTCATTTGACAGACACGCATCACAAAGGAAAAGTCGATAGATCGAGTTCGACAAGTTGTAAACCCGATTTGAAGTTAAACTTCAAACTTCTTCAAACAATTTCTACGTAGTTATTTTCTGAATAATCGGAAAAGATCGGAAATTCCCAGTAAAAACTATAAGGAAATGAAGAACAAGATGTTTATAGTGCGTAATTTGTTAATTTTAAAATATTCACATTTGCCGCGTTGTAGAATTTATTTTTCATGTGAAAATTTTACGAATCAGCGAAAATTTAAATGATAATGAACGATAAATGACATTCCAAGGCAATTTTCTATGATCCTTAATTCCCATTCCAGAGGGGCTTTCCTAGCATTTGTAAAATGGAAGACATGAAGTAGCTAACTGTCAGACCCAAATTCTCTGAGCTTCTTCGACGCAAAATGCCTGAAACAAGATTTTCTCATACTCAGAAATAGGCGAAAACAAATCGGCAGTTTTTTTCAAAAGACGAACAAACTGGAATATCTTGAAATGTACAAATTACGCACTATAAACATCTTGTTCATCATTCGCTTATAGCTTTTATTGGGAGTTTCTGATCTTTTCCGATTATTCAGCAAAGTTTTACATAACATTAAGCTTTCAAGTTGATCAATTAAGTTCGACCATTAGTGCGACTCTAGCGCGACATCTGATTCAAACATCGAGCTAGAGTCGCGCCAATGTCGAACTTAATTGATTAATTGAGTTCGACACGACTATAGCGCAACGATAACGCAACATTTGAACTGGGACTAAGATGGACCGCTAAAGAACTAATTTAACCGAATTCCTTTTAACAGTCTTTGAACAAAAGAGAACTGTTTTATATGAAGTAAAAACATTTTCCCTCATGTCTGGCAGACAATTTCGGTTAAACTTTAAGCAACGAATCCTTAAAAATGCAAGAATATATGCGTAAACTTTGACGCGCACGCTAGCCACGAATGGTTGCATGAATTCATCAGCAAAGGTTTAAAAAGCCATTATAACAAAAACTTAACTTAACTGGCTTGTTCATTCTTTTTTAGGGAATGTAGGTCTATTTATTTTTTGGCAAGTTACATGGACCGCGCGAAGGCAGTGGTTCATAAACGTGAAAAAAAAAGAACTAGACCAATATTTTCCCAACAGGGACCTAACCCAAAAATTTTAAAAACACCTATGTAGTGGTCTCATTCTTGTTTTGCAAGTTTATGAACCTCGCCTTCGCGTGGTCCTTAACCTATTAAATTAGGCAGTGACTTTCTTTGTCCGACAAAACTGGACTTCACACCTAGCTGGCGTAAGGTAATCTTCGAATTAGACAAATTAGTATACACCCACAAAAGAATGTTAATTTTTTGCCACCAGATTAGTCACAAGGCTGCCTGATCTACATTGTATGTGGTTTTAAGTTAGACTAATACCTTTATCCTTGGTCCCAACTGCATTCATTCATTCTTACATTATCATTTCTGTTTCTTGCAGAAAGGCAATTATGCAGAAGCCTTGGCACGCAGCGCAAAGAAGTGGATGCGCCATTTATAATTTTTAAAGGGTAGCTCCACTCTTTGTTCATCAGCAGGTAGCAGGAGCTCCTTATACAGATAAATGGAGGGCACACGAGTGCCCTAATTACACTCCTTTTATTATATTACTGTTGTAACATTGAATACCCGAAAGAGTGTGCAAATGTTTACCTCTTTCTTCAGAGGTATATTCTAAATGTGTACGATAGTGTTAAACTTCCCTCAAGGGTTCTGCAATTTTTAAACGAGCTTAACTCCGCTCATTCTTAGGCTCTCAGATTGTGGTAATCAATAATTTTAAAACCTCCCCAAGACCAAACAGGAAAAAATAATCAACAAAGAGTCAACACAAACTTAAACGAATGATGCTCGCTAGTCTGTCCCTTTTTAAACCCGCAATTGTGTGCGTTAATTATACCGCCTTGATCGCGTACTATACATACCACAATCTGAGAACAAAATAATGAAACAGACAAAGGAGTCGTTGCTTTTAAATTTATAGCGAGAGTCAAACTGTCTGATGTATAACGAAGTTATAACAGTTTTGGTTCTAAAGTTTTATAGTAAACGTATGTTCGTTCCAATTTTATTGCAATGCACTGCATGCAGTAATTTTTTTAATTATACATAAGAGATATCAAATGAATGGTGTTTTTATCACTGTGAAGTAAACTGGAAATTAGGGATATCAGACGCCTTCAGTAGTGATGATAATTACTGACTTTAAGGTAATCTAGTTTTAGTGTTGTGGCTCACTGCAAACAGTGTTATGGCTACACATGAAGAGTGTAGTTATAACACAACTGGAAGTGTCATTTTACAACATTTGAGTGTAAAATTCTCAATGGTGTAAATTTACCTCAAGTTGGTGTGCACATAGCTGCAAGGCGTTTGACGCCATTTTGGTGTTCACAGTACACTTTTTTGGTGTAAAATTACCCCGATTCTGTGTCATCGCAACACTGTGTGGGTGTTTGTTGACATGGTCCAGATCAGAATAATTGTAAAATAACACTGTTTTGGTGTAAATGTACACCTTACTAGTGTTACTGTAACACTCAGTGGTGTTCACACAGCTGCAAGAATTTACACGTTTTTGGTGTTACCATAACACACTCACTTTTTCTGTGTAATTGGAACCGTTTTATTTCCAATAATTATTTATTGTTCTCCTTGGATCAAAGCATTAATAAAGTAATGACAACTTTAATGAAATCATTAGCATTTAGCATTTTCAATTAGAGACTGGGAACAATATTAAAAAGAAAGTTATTGAAAATTGTTTTACGTGTGATAGGGTATTGACTCTTAAATAAGGTTAGATACATAGTCTAGTCTGCTCAAGGTGTCATTTTTAGTCACTTGATGCATTTTGCATCTTTTTCATTTTCAAGCTACTGATATGGATATCGGATTTGTTACAAGGACCACCCTGAACCGTCTTATTGCATCTCGAGACAATGCTGCAAACAAAGAGAAGTTTTCTTTAAAGGTGTGGAGACGTTTTTTTCTTAAGGCCTATGGTTATGCAATTTCACACTTCCCGCAGTTGATGATCCTGTCTTCCTTTATGTCGAGTTTGTGCGGTTTGAGGATAGAGAGGCCCTTAATTGAACAGTCAGATGTGAAAATCACTTGTCTTTATTCTTCACATCAATTTGAATAATTGTTGTAAGCCATAAATTGAAATTTGATTAACATAGAATATAAGCTTTAAACTAAACAAAATTACTGTATCATGCAAAGTAGCCTAGCTCATGATAATTTACCCATGAATAATACAAAGGTTAGATAAACCTTAATTGGAAAAATGATGGCTAGGGAAAGCCCTGGTGACTAAAAACTACACCAAACCAGTCAAGCCACAGAAAACCGACTTGCAAGTCTTCCTGGTAAACAAGTCAACAGACGGGATGCAACTAAGACCTACATTGAGATATGCCCCTCAGCTTCATATAATTATATTGTTGGAAGATCTTTCATTTCTCACAATTGAACAAATTAAGGATTTGTGCAACATAATAATGAGAACCTTCTTTTAGAAACTTCTTCTAAAATCTGTCGACTTTGTCAGTGAATCACAAGAGTTTCGAGTAGCACGCCTCCATGGACTATAAGTTTCATTTCCAGTCGGCTACTTCCATCGATTCTTGAAAGGGAGGTTCTAACAATTTACGATCGCAAGACTGAATAACTGTTACAAGCCTGCAAAAATTACATTTTGAATTGCAGGTTTCAGCCTTCATCGTGATGAGCTTAGGCCACAAAAAATTATCCATAGGGAAGGTCACACAATGTGCTACCATGCCATATATATTCGGATGTTTTACGGATTCTCGGCTGGAATCGGTTGTTGACACATCGAATGACAAGTAGGGTGGATTGTTCAAAGCAGAGGTGAGTTTTTTTACTTGCTAATATATTTTGAGAGTAGCGAGTTGTTATTTACTTGGTTTTTCTGTATCTTGGTTCTTTACAAACTGGAATCTATCGCATACAAACCAGAAAGGGTTCAATTCATTGAACACTGCAGCTGTGTCATTGCTATGTCCCCGAGAAGATAACTATTTAACTTAGAATACTAAGATAATTATACCGATTACACAGCAAAGCAACATGTTTGACATATTACCAAAATACCTCGGACATTGAAGATATAAAGCAAGTTGTAAAGAAACCAGCATCAAAAGCAAGTAGATCTTGCCCAATGGGAAATTAAATTTAATATTAATGATTTTGAAACAAAGAAGTAAATTTAAGGCACATGGTTAATCAAGAGTCTTAGATGAAGCTTGACGAGAATTAAAATTAGTTTAATCGATTCAGACGAGTGTTCCTCTTGTAGGATTTACAAGGAAGATATGTATCACCTCTTTTATAACTGCTTTCTATGCGCGAGCTGGTGGTCTGATGGCACTTGGTGGTCTGATCTCCGTGGGGAAAATTTTAATTTATCCCTAAAAGACATATAATATAATTGGCATTCTTCATAGAAACGATTGTCTAAATTATTTGATATTCTTGGTAAACTTGTAAACTATCTGTCTTACATGGGAATGGAGCAAAAAGCGAGAAGTTCATCATGACAATCCCTATGTTTTTGCCGTAGTAAATCGAGCTTCCCGCAAATGTTTAAGGGGGTGGGACTGTCTAATAGCTGTTGCCATTTGTGCCAAAGTTAAATCCCCAAAGTTAATTACACATACAAAACTAATGAAGTACATAGCCACATTGACATGACAAGTTCTGGTTGGCGAAGCATTTGGGGCATGACATCAGTGTGCATAGGGACTTTTACCACCTGCATGAGAGTACCTTGGAACCCGACAGAGCTTGATTACTTTCCTTCGAACATTCGTCTTCAAAATCGGAAGCGCAGTTTCCTTGAAACTGAATATAGTGCTCGATTTTCGGTATAAAGATAAAACAAGCCATAGTATAATTTCTTTTATTAATATTAGTATATTTTAAAAATTTGTATTTAAAAGTTAGATTTTTATCATGGCATTTTCAGCATTTTTATTGTAAATTTCGTATTAATTCAGTGTTGCAAGTAGTATTTTAAATATCATTAGTTTGAAGAGTTTTTATTTGAGGACCACAAATTTATTAGCCTGGCTATTACGTTGTGCTACCCTATAAAAATAAAGATTTTACTTACTTTTTACTTATGGAACAACCCATCCCCCATCGCCCCGCCCTGAAGTACACAAGCGGATGCTTGAAATCCATCCATTGTGTCACAGTGCAGACGAACAGGAGGAGGGCGACGAGCGAGACCCAGCATTCATCGAACGGGACAGTCAGCAGCAGGTGACAGAAGACGATGCTGATTTACATAGGTGAAACGACACCCTCCACCCGGCAGACGAACTGACAAAATTTGTGACCCCTTATTTTTGTCTGGCTCTGGCTGTGGCTGTAGACCGTCCATTGGAATTTAAGTAATGATCCATGTAAGAACTACTCAAGAACAATAGACCGGGTCCAGCGGGAGCCGTTTGAGTTTTCGTGCAGATCCAATTAGTTTCCTGGTCGTGATTGGCCAAAGAGTCATTGAGCGCGAAATTCAAATTGTGATCTAAAAATGTTAGATGATAGAGACCTGTTCATTTCTCAAAAACTAAGTGAATTTTAGCGCTTTATTTACTGTTTTTGGGCGAAATTTTGGCCAAATCAAATGTGCACTTCCCCGGTAAAACAGCGTTTGAAATTTTCCCTTGATACAAATCCAAGTAACTCGATACATTGCGGGTTCTGGTTTGTCATTTGATTGTAATCAGACCCAACATGACAGCAGGCTTCATGTGGTGAGCATCCAAGGCAGTGTCACATGAATTCTGCCGGGAAGTTATCGAAAAGATCAGCTGCAAATATATTTTTACAGATCCAGGACACACTTGAATTGACGTGAAGATGGCAGATAGGCAGGTGGGCGTTAAGATTATATCACAACTTTGCGTCTGTAGACACGAGGAATCCCTAATGGTTTATTTTCAACAGAAAACGTTTTTGGAATCCAATTGCAGTGAGGCTAACGGAGTGAAGCGAAACAAAATGGATGACTCGTAAGTGCGATATTTCAGTAATTTTAGAACGTGTCCACTACAAGTAATCCACAACGCTCTTTATATCCTTTTTCAGAAAACAAAGTCGCAGCTCATGCTAATGTACGGCAAAAATGACCGCTCTAACAGAAAAATATTGGTGGCTGAGGAGTTTAAGAAAGGGAAGAGTCTCCAGGAAATTGCTGATCAAATACGAGTTGCGAAAGCAACAGCGGAGATCTACGGCATTGACCCTTTTGCAGCGGGAATACCACTCGACCACAACCAGCTTGCTGCAGAGTTAGGCATTGAAGACCATCAGTTCCATGCCATCAAGAAATGTATTCAGTGTAATGTGGATTTCAAACTGAAGACTGTCAAAGATAGCTTGGAGGTCTATACCTATAATCAAATACGATTTATTATCGGAGTCTGAATAATAATAATTTACAGTAAATATTGTTCAAAGAGTTCTATTGAAAGCGAGAAGATGAACGTCAGCATGGTTTTAACCCCCAAGAAGAAAACGAAAAGGAACCCATCCAGCCATTCCACAGGCAATGCATCACAGAAATCGACAAATGTAGAAATAAAAGTTGGTTTGGCAGCCCAAATGGATGGAGTTGTAACTGTAATTATATCAGTTTCCTTACTGGTAAATGTCGGGAACGAAAAATCAAAGACAAAATAACTGGGGTTTCTTTTCTAACTCATGTCAGTAAATGTAGATAGTGTAGTCAGTTAGTGGTAAATATTCTAGGGAGTCACCTTAAGTACGCGTTAAGTACATTGCTCATTTGCTGATCGTGATCAACAGGACTGAAGATCCGATCCGGCTGTTTAAAAACGTTTAAGCATAATAGCTTTCACAGCAGGCGCGCTTCAATCAGCGTTTGTGCTCATTCTATCCATCGATCGCTTAAAAGCATCGGCTTTATTTCCACTGGCCTGATAATTTATTGTCTGGCAGTGAATAATATACTTTCTAACTATAAACACTTTTGCTGACACTTACTTTAACAAATTTTATTACAAATGCGGTTTAATATTTTCGCCAAATGGGCCGCAACGCTTGCCAGTCTCTTAACTCTGTGTGCAGCTTATTGAAAGAAATGGAATGCGTCAATTAATGTCTCTCTCCAATAGGCACAATGAACTCCATAAGAGTTTATAGATCACGAATAATAATTATTGTTAAGTTACTTTTAGCTGATTAATCTATGAATTTGTATTTCTTTCTTTTAAGCTTATCGTGTTTTTACCAATTTTTTATGTGCTTATTCGTGTAGTTATAAGTAGTTATAAGTAGGGGAAAGAGAGGGGGGGCTTAATAAAGTAGGTTATAAGTAGTTATGTAACTGAAAAACCCTTGTAGGGAGTTGCAATAAAGTTTCCAAGTTTCCAATGAACTAAACAATGGTTGATTGAGGGCTAAGCTAGCCGTGCTGCTGTCGTCTGTTTGTTTGCATCACAGGAATAGAAGTGGTATATAAAAGTATCGTGGTGCAATCTCACCAATTTGTGTTTTTGCTTTTTCAAATGTTGCAGCACACTAGTCAAAGATTGCTCCAGGGCTTCAGGTTTACCTAAAGTCGCGAACGCGATAGATAAGACCAGTAGATAAGACCGC
Source organism: Desmophyllum pertusum (assembly GCA_029204205.1). Taxonomy (NCBI): domain Eukaryota; kingdom Metazoa; phylum Cnidaria; class Anthozoa; order Scleractinia; family Caryophylliidae; genus Desmophyllum; species Desmophyllum pertusum. The sequence goes on from MU827896.1 coordinate 32,431, forward strand.
GTCCTGGTGTCATTTAGACCCCTGCAAGGCGATGCTGGGCTATTCAATTGCCTTTTGACCCTCCAACGGAGAAGACCTTTCGATCTGCTAGAGAGCGTTTATATCAGAGAAGGTGACTTGATATTGAGTTTTAAGATAGGAAAGCTACAGCTTTCAGCTTATACGGACTATGTCAACGTTTTTGTCGACGGAAAAGAAACCCATCTTTTTAAACCTCGCCAGTCCTGTCATGTGGTCTGCTAATGAATCCCAGGGTGTTGCCATTTAAATTAAAGCTTTTCAGTAATTAATTCGAATGGCCAGTGTGGGATGTTTTAGAATTTCGATGTGGTTTCGTGGCTCTTGGTAGTGAAAAGGTTACTTAGACAACCGACAACAGTAGCTAGCATGCAAATCCAAGGTCCTGTGTAAAATTATGTCAAGTTCCCAGTTGATCGCAAAAAAACAAAAACAGATTATAAGCGCTAACTAGATCAAATTAGCGCTGTACAGTAATTACGACCGACTGTAATTTTGAGCATAACTTCAAAGTAAAAGGTGCCTGCTTTCAAGCCAACTGCAATATTTGTGTAAAAACGTATGCCAATGTATTCCTTGAACTCAACAGACTAGAATTATTCAGTCTTGATTATCAGTCTTACGAGTGACTCAGTTTTCTTTTCTTTTTGTTCATATCAACATAGATCTGCATGGGATTGTAACACGAGGATTCAGAAATGAGTTTCGACCCATTTTCGGTAAGGCATTTTCAAGTTTATTTGCAAATGACAAGCACACCTTTCAAGCTCTTTAGAAATTCTATTCCCTGAAATGTTTAGCCTTACAATAGGTAGACTGAAGCCTCTATTAAACCGAAGATACGAAGCAATCAAACAACTTCTTTTTTAAGTGTTTAATATTGTTATTTTTTCTAACCGTAGGCCTCCTATTTTTCCGACTCAACCAGCGCGAATACACGTGGACAAATAAATTCCTACCGGCTGGTGAGTAATGATAGTTGTTTAAGAACACACTCCTTTATTTTAGCTGTTATAATCATTATCATTATTCTCTTTTTAGACCCGATATCGGAGTGCTGTCCCGCGGGCCCATGCAATAAAATGGTCATTCCTTATTCCTTATATATTTTCCTGTCATTTTATGCTATTCAGAACAAATATAACAGGGGGTGCAACAAAATCCACTTTCTAGGTCTCTTTTCAGACTTGGCTCCTAGACTAATCATGCCAGTTGTTATTTTTCCAAAAACTCAAAAGATTCCACAGTCAGGCTTGAGAAAGCAGTTTCTTCAAAAGATTTAACTCTGTCCTTTCTCAAGCTCGATACGGGATCGGCCTTCACCTGACTGACCTTAACATATATTGCTCACATTCAATAAGGAACTAACATAACTGGTATCTGTTAGTTCGATAAACAATAACTATTTTATAATGAATATGTTTTCAAACATTTTGTTAAGAGTGCATATTGAAATATGAGTCTTATATAAAGTATAAGTCATTCTCATAACATGTGCTAGAGGTATGTTCCTATTAACAAAATATAGATTTAAGGCACGCGAAACGATAAAACATGCTTTTCTGTTTTATTAGGTAAATAAAACATGGTTTTTAATATTTTAATTTACCTGATAGAAGATGGTTTTCTATGTTCTATAAGAAAATGATGCTAATTGCTAAAAAAGTTTACAGAAATGTGAAGTCATTTAGCGTCTCTGCCTCTTAAACAAACATCTCATTAACTGATAATTCAAACAAGATGACTAGCTCTCAAATGTATCTAATGGGAAATCAACAATGGTCAGCAAATTCTATGAAGTGTTCCAAAAATTTCAACATCTGATCAAAATTCTACGACAAACAATCAAAAACATCCAAATATCTTACAAATCTAACTACAACTTTGGAAATCAATCTATCTCAAAAAAAATCTAGTTACAAAAAAGAGCAAAAGACATCAAAACAACTCAAGTTGTTTTCAGTAAATTCATGTCACTATAAAACTGACAGGTATTCCAGATGGAAAAGACGTAATATAAATTGACTTCACGCGTTCGACGCCAGTACACAAACATTTTTTCAACCTGAGATGTTCTCCAACCAACATCAAATCATCGCGCATCTTCAGAAAAGCTTCCACATATCTAAAACCGTACACCACAGCTACAACTTCAAGAGGAACGCAGCAACTCTTAACAAGTCTATATGTTTAGAACATTTTACAAACCAACAAATAATTGAACTAATACATAGAGCATTTAGAGAGTTCATAAACACAACGCCAAATCCAGCAGAAGGTAAGTATCAATTTAATCATATTGTTAGAGAGCAAAATTTAGGTTTCCAATATTCAATAATAAACAGGACTGAAGATCCGATCCGGCTGTAATAGCTTTCACAGCTGGCGCACTTCAATCAGCGTTTGTGCTCATTCTATCCATCGATCACTTAAAAGCATTGGCTCTATTTCCACTGGCCTGATAATTTATTGTCTGGCAGTGAATAATGTACTTTCTAACTATAAACACTTTTACTGACACTTACTTTAACAAATTTTATTACAAATGCGGTTTATTATTTTCGCCAAATGGGCCGCAACGCTTGCCAGTCTCTTAACTCTGTGTGCAGCTTGTTGAAAGAAATGGAATGCATCAATTAATATGTCTCGCTAATAGGCACAATGAACTAAACAATGGTTGACTGAGGGCTAAGCTAGCCATGCTGCTGTCATCTGTTTGTTTTCATCACAGTAAGTTTCAAAGCCTATTTAAAACTATGGTTTTCACCACAGTAACAACACCAGAAGAACGAGCACTCATTCGGTTTCTTCACAGTGAAAAGACGTTATCGCTCCGTGAAATTGGACGTAAAACTGGGAGATCTGCGGCTACAGTCATGAGAGTTATAAGAAATGCTAATGTTGTTATCTATAAAGCAAGTTGTGGGAAACAAGGTCGACCTTCAAAGCTCTCAAACCGTCAACAGAGGTTGATTTTTTGCGCGCTTCACAAGTTAAGACGTAGAGAAGGAAACTTTACAGCCAAACGCTTAATGAAAGAGGCATGTATTCCAGAGAATGAAGTATCAGTGCATACAGTTCGGCGCTTACCTCGATGGTGTGTCCTTTTGCGCACAAGACTAACCCATTAGATCAGGCAAGAGCCCCTACTGGAAGGATTTATAGGAAAAAATCAGAGGGACTTGATCAATTCTGCACTTCTAAGGGGAGTAAAGTAGGCTCGGGTGGAAAAGTAGTTAAATTCATTGTAGCCATTTCATATAACGAAGGAGTAGTTCTATGCAAAGACTATGAACACATGAACGCGGCATTTTTTGCCTCTTTCATTGATAACAATTTTGAGGAAATCTTTCAGAAGGCAAATGAATGTGGTTCAAGGCTTTGGCTTCAAGATGGAGACCCTTCTCAAAATAGTGCCGCTGCTAGAAATGCAATGGAACGTGTAAATGCGGAATTATTAAAGATACCTGCTAGGAGCCCTGATTTGAATCCAATCGAAAACCTGTTTAAATCAGTTGGAGAAGATTTGCGTACGGACGCATTTGATAAACAGATTTCGCACGAAAGTTACACCGATTTTAAAGAGAGAGTGCGAGCTACTATTTGTCGATTTCCAATTTCAAAAATAAACAATTTAATACAATCGATGGATAAGCGTTTGCAACTTATAATAGAGAGAAAAGGACAGCGAATAAAATATTAGAACTGTGAAGTTAAAATTAAATAAAACATCAAGCTGTGCATGTCTTGTTAAAATCTACATTATCTCTTATTTCAACTTGTGCAACAAAATTGGTAGTCGTCCCCAATTTATTTAATCAGATTTCTTAATCAGATTTCTTATTTTAAACTATTGTTGCATCTGAAATATTTTTAATATTTAATTAAATAGCACTGAATATAATACTGAAATAAAATTTTAACTCAACTTAGCTTCTTTGTTTTAATCGTTTTTTTAATCGTTTTGTCTGAGTGTCAACGTTTGACCGTGTAGACTTAAGAGTTTTACCCCTATCAAGACCTTATTTCAATACCAAATGGTTTACCATTTTAAAAATTGCCATAGGCGCCTTTACATTAATCAAAGGCACTATGTGCCAACTCGTGAATGGAAAAGTAAAGCAATTAATTAACATAGAAATATGCAGTAGTACTGGGTAAATGTAAGTTGACACTCTCGTCTTCGATGTTTTCGAGAATCGGTGAGTTTCGAGTTTTGAGTCTGACTCGAATAGGGATTTCGAGGAAACGATTTATTTCTCGAAACAGAACAATAAGATTCCGTGCGGCTTATTTTATTCACGCAGGCCGGTGTATTTCGTACTCACGTCCAAATCAAACGAAAAGCGTACAGTAAGCCCTGTTTAGAAGGTGTATATAAATAAACACAGACTTAAAAATCATTTAGCGACTAGAGTGACCTGCTTATAAGGTCTTATAAGTTGATTTATACCTCATTAACTAATTTTGTAGGCTTCGTTTAAATATTCGGCCAATATGTTCGGACTGGTTGCTGTTCGTGAAATAAAATATTTCAATCATTTCAAAACGTTCTGATCTTGTTTGTGTAGTCAGTGTGTAGTCTGTGCTTCGCACGCACAATATAAAATTAATTTTATATGTAAACATTCATTGTCATACACGAAACTCTTGGAAAGAAAAATACTTCAGTTATTTATGAAGTTGCAATCCTTGGACTAAAATTAGCTACATTTAAATTATCAAAAATGGTTTTGCTCTCCTAGATCAGATACTATGAAAGTGAAAGGTTAATCTTATTTGTTTTGTCCCCCGTCACGCAACGCTTCCTCGTTCCGATAATAATTTTAAAATTCTTTCAACCATTCATGCAACCAGACAATTTCATCAAACCAAGACACATCTTCGATTTCTAAGCAACTTTAGGATGGAGTATTAATTTTTATGGCTACTGCGCTTGCGCAAGTGGCCATTATTGTCGTCGTCGAAGCATTCTTTGTAACATTCCTTCGTAAGACTTTTTTGTAACAATTCTTTGAATAACTGAACATGATATGGCATTGTTCGATTGCTTCGCTTCATTGACGGTGGTGTCAAGTGCAATGATTAAAACTGGAAGATTGGCATATTTAGTGAGCAGATATGGAGAGAAATTGCGTTGCAAAATAAATATGAAAGACAAGTTTGTTTTTAAATGTTTTCTATTTACGTAGGTGTATTTCTTTGACAACTGCACGAAACAGGGTCGCATTTGGTTGAGCCACATTGTTGAAGCTTTTTTTGAGAAACCGCTGGTCTTTTAGAGTCCTTCGCACAATTCATTTGTTTGAGTTGTACTATCGTTATTGAAGTTTCCTGAAATAAAGATAATAAATATTATAAGTTGCTAAAAAGGGAATAGGTTAAATTAAGATATTTACTAAGAAGGACGGATAATTTTTTTTTATAGTTAGTAATGTTTATGTGGGAGCTGTATTTGCTTTGGCTAGGCTTCCAGGAGACTTACGTTTAAGCCTCACGCGCGAGGGGTGAAGCCGCAGAGTTTTTTGAAAATCATTCCGGCACAGCTTCAGTTGTTTAAAGGGTGATGAAACAGTATAAAACGAGCAATTGATAACTGAAGAGATAAATGAAATTTCTACAGGTAAAACTTGATAGACTCATTTAGTCACACGCGCGAGGGGTGAAGTCAGAGAAGAAAGTATTGCTGAGGGACCAAATAATTTTGTTATGCTAGCGTGAATTTACAACTCCTTGAAAATCTTTCAGAGCTTCAGTTGTTGAAAGGCTGATGTGCAATTTATTTTTAGATCCTGTTATGTCAGCGCGAATGCTGCTGTGTAAACAAAGATATTACATGTTAAATTAATATCGTTAACTGTATGACGACAATCAGAAGAGTATGAGTGATGAGTGATTTGAGAATTTTGTTATGTCAGCATGAATGCTGCGAATGCTGTTGTGACAAAGATCAAAGCCGCGTATTGGATTGCAGAAAAAAATTAATTCACCGCGCTTTCGGGAGTCTGTCGTTGGACATCGTGACAAAATGATATTTTCAAAACGAGGAATGATTTTAATATGAAAATATCTTCTAAAATTATAGGACGAACTTATCTGCTCGGTTTGTGAGAAATATCGAGACCAATTAAATATTGTATGTAGACGAAAGATAAGATCATCTCATTTGAGCACAGTTTCCGTTGTTTTAAGAAAACAGTGGGTGATTGTATTCAAATTAGCTTGTGTTTAAGTCTTGTTAGATGTACTGATCAAAATGCATGAAGGTAGATAAACTGAACAGAGTTTGTTGTCCGCAACATGAGAAGTCGGCGAGCTAGTTTACGAGAGCAGAGTGTTACTAAAAGTGACCTGAGAAATTTGTTACGTTAAACGTGAATCGTGTAGTGTACTGTAATTATCCTCTCCAGTTAGCTATGATATGAGCAGAGTCACCTCACGCGCGAGGAGCGAAGCCCGGTGTGTGGGGGGGGGGGGGGGGGGGGCGGTACTCCCAAAACATTTGGGTAGGGGTGTGCCGCTGGGCTATAAAACCCCTTACCCTGCACCAGACTACAAAACGCTAATTTTGCGACCCTGTTCCACACTAAATGTTTAAAAAGATACCCAGTTCCAGACGATTTTTTTCTAACCCAAAAGGCTTAAACTAGTAAGCAGCAGTTGTAAAGCTTCTTTTCTACGCGTTTCGATTCGAGTAACAATGACTTGTGCCAACTTCTAGGAAACTGATACCCTGTTCCAGACCAAAAATTGTTGTTTGTTATACCCTGTTCCAGACCAAACTGCTTAAAAACCATACCCTGTCCAGCCGGCACATTCATATATAGCGTATCTAAGGGAGTGCCCCCCCCCCCCCACTCCGGAGCGAAGCCGCGAGAAGAAGCGACCAGCATGGCTGCGTAGCTGGCGATTTTGTTGGCGCGCGATGGCAAAATGCACGCGTGCGAAGCCATGAACGAAAACGAGGGCAAACCACGCGCGTGGCCGCCGAAACTGCTACCTACGCAGGCTGAAATGTCTGTTTGGAGGACTTGGAGACGATTGACTTGACGCATTTACAGTGTTATAGTACCCTGGGTGAAAAGGTTTTTTCCTCTGCTCAAACTGAGCGGTGACTTCACGACGGCAAAACCGGAGTAAAACACAATCGCTTTTTTTTGCTGTCCTTTATCTTCGTCAAGGAAAAAATATCCTCAGACGCCCTGTTGTAGTGGTGTACCAAGTCTACACATAAAGTTCGATCTACGTAGTAGTTTTAGTTAGCATTTCTGTGAAATGTAATTACCTTTTCCAGCCTGCTTTGAATTGAGGTTGATCGTTCACAGCTTCAGTTAAGTTGAAAGACTGTTGATGCACTGTACCTATGAGTGATTCAAACAGAAATCACTACATGGTGGAGTCACGTTTTGCTGTGTGTCATGTGTCGAGAAAGTTGAGACGGAAAAATACAGATACATGTTGATCTTGGGTGAAAACAACAGTGACGTTAGACTATGTGTTGACATAAGCTAACAGAATTGCGGTTTTCTTTGTAAAGGATGTAAGTCATAAGTTGCGTCTTTATTGATAAGAAGATAAATTGAAGTTGTACCAGTCCAAATGGCTGTTCTGTGGCTTCTGTGGCTTATTTGCTGCCGTTTGGGGACGGGGGGGGGGTCTGGGACGGCCGGGCAAGTTCTAATTTGTATTAGTGTATAGTGGGGAAAAATCGAGATTTTCTTTTACCACAATGCATCTTTTTGCGTGACATTATAGCAGGAAGCAAGATGAGAACTGTCTTTGATGGATTCTTGTGTAATAATTCGTCGTCTATTTATAATATGTCAGTAATTTTGCGGCGTGTAATTGGTCCGGGTTGTTACACAATTACAGAGATAAAGGCAAATAAACTTGACAGTTTGGCAGGGTTTTTTTTCGGTTTCTCAGGTTTCTTACTTTCGTGAAGTCAAATCCCTTCGTTTTGACTGTGATTGAAACGCCTCCGTATTAAGCAACGTCTAATGACTGCAATAAAAAGCCAAGGAAGTGAAACTTTTGTGCTACGCCTGTCACGCAGGCTACTTTTGTGTGAGCACAGTGAGCAGAGAACGTTTAGGTCTACAAGGGTCAAACACCGGAAGACAGTTGTCAAACATGTCATGACAAATGAAAATATACAGTGCACAGATAAGTACGGTGGCCCACAAGGGACACAGCTTCTTACACTAAAAAATATGGCGTATTTCTAAAAAATGAATTTGCCATCTTTCTTTGCAAAATACAGAGGTGCTCTGTGCAAATTGGAACTGTTTCGCACAAAGAGGTAGTGGAGGAAATCGTGTCCTTGGAAATCTTACACAATGCGTGAACCATAGAAAAAGTAACACATCAGCAGTGTCTCTTCAGTCGTTGGTACGAGATTGCACTTCTGCGGCAATTCGTGTGTCAGCTAGAAATCGAGTGGTGTCTTCCTGTTAGAAACAATCACTTTTCAGTGCAGATGCTTCGTTATAAAAAGAGCGTGGCCACATGTTCCGCTGGTAGAGTCGCAGCATCTCATGCACTCGTAGAACACAACCACAAAGCTGCTTCGTATAAAAAGAGTGTGTACTGTTCTTTTGTGTGAGCAGCGGAAAGTGTCCGTTTGTCCGTATTAAGGGCTAATGTAAGATATAAACTAGTATACCTGATAGGTAGAAAAATGCTGCCGGTGGAAAGGAATAGCGCAGTATGGCGCATAAGGTAGAAGTTTGAATGGAATAGAATTTATTTTTCTTCGGATGAACTATAACCACTCGAACGCAACAAAACTTACCAAACAGCAGATCGCGAGCAGATTCAATATTACTCCTTTGGAATCGCGTCTTCATTCACTTCGGAAGCTTCTTCATCACTGACTGTGCACAGCACATGACGCT
>MU827897.1:0-20849 GCA_029204205.1 Desmophyllum pertusum
GTTGGGTAACGGTTGGTTAAAGTGCACCTAACCCCCAAAAAAGTTTTGGGCGCTAAATTAAAATGACCACATTTTGTTGAGCACATGACTGCGCAAAATGTTTTTGATTTGGTAAAAACCTCTATTTTTTGTGCCCTGTTGAAGTAACGGAAAATCGCACCAAAATCGCCGCCATTTTGTATCACGACCTATAATGAGTGTAATGGGTCGAGGTTTCTGGATGTGACGTCAAATCTCAGAACCACGGCAATATTTTTTTCTGAATCATTATCGCACATTTCACTTGTTTCTTTGTACTTGTACGATTACCGTAGTTCGAAAAAATATGGCCCGATAGCCTCCATGTTGTTCTGCTGCTGAGAGCTTATATCATTACCAAATACGTTGATGAAATGAACCAACTGACTTCAAGCTGAATTGGTACTTGTTAGACGTATTGCAAGTATAATATAAGCTTACCTGAGAGAACATCGTTGGCATGGGATACGTGTGACATATTAAAAGTTCCGTTTGTTCCATGTTCATACATTATTATTTTCATTTAAATCAACGGTTACAATATATGATTTGATTATAATTCACGAAAAATCAAACCAATATATATAAACGGTCTGTGACTGGCGAATTTTTACTTTCGTTCAGCCTGATTTTACGTTTACTGCCGGATTGAAATCTATCTTGGTGACGCACGACATAAAGCTTACTTTTTACGTATCACGTCGCCGACTTATTTTCGGCGCTTGGTTTCCTTTGAGTTCTATTTGTAACAGTCAAAATCTCAGACATCACGTTTTAAATAAAAAATATTCTTTTCTTTCAATCGTTTTTTGCTTTAATTTAAAAAAATAAAATAAGACTATGCTTCTTTTGAAACTTCTACCGGCTGATCCGCCACGTAATGTTAAAATATGCAACTTCACAGATCAGAAATGCAATCACAACAGATAATCATGTGGAAATCATCGCTCCATCAGAAATCTTTCTTGCCCCAACCGACATCGCCACAAAACAGCAGAAGGTAGCTTAACATAATAAAAACATGTGTATAAAAAGACTGTGATCGGATTTTTTCGTTTAAGGTAAAGTTTATTTTCATAAGCCGAAAGTTACAATTTAATTAGCGGCGCCGGCGATAAAAGCTATATAAAGACTTATACCATTTGCCCTGCCGGTCACACTTACAATGCCGTCACGCATTTGAACAATTCAAGTCTTCGCTTTTCGTGAATGGAAACTTCATTCAAGCGCTATACACTGATGAAGATTGATATAATTTTCTCCAAATATGTTCGCTGAAAGAACATAGTGGCCAACGTTTTCGGGAGGGAACGGTGAGACGCTTCGGCGAGGTATATTTTTTATCTTCCAGAATCTTTCCGTTCACTGAAGTTACAAATCTTGATTATTTTCCAAACAGTTTTTCGCTGATGTTTTGTATGAGGCAGTGATGCTACACTTGCAACCTAACGTTAAGAAACACTATGTTAAAAGGACGGAAATTAATTGGAGCTCAACGACTACAGTCTGTAAGAGAGAATAATAGGCAAGTACATGTAAATATAATAAATGGCCGAAGCAACACGGCACGCCGGGAAATAAAAATGTAAACAAGTAACGCGCGCGCCAGCTCACAGTCTTACCACACATTGCCATCCAATCGGTCCTTTAGCCTGTCACTCGGTTCGAGTTCTTCGTTGGCTTTCTCTAAGCTGCCTCTTAGTATTTTCGTCTGTCCGATATTTCAGCAGTCGCGCTCAGGCAGCGTTCGCCAGCATAAGCAGTAGCTTAGTCGCACACTGTTTTTCGTGTACGGGCAAAAAATCCTCACTCAAACATACCCACCCGGCTTTTCTATCTAAATATCTCGTATCGCAGGCGATTAAAATTTATTTTGAGCGAGTCCTCCGTTGAGTCAAAACGCATCTCAGTATCCGATGAAATGGAAAGCCATTGTGTTAAATTTGAAAGAATTAAGGCATGATCTCGGCACAACCGAAGCCCAAATTGAAGGAATTTTCTGTTCCGATAAAAGATAATACCTCGATCAAACGGGAAATGTCATAGAGTCAACAGAGAAACGCTCACACGGTCGTTTCTGGATTTTGACACGTCCCACAGCTCACTCTCCCCAGATCTCCTTTCTGCGGGTCGTGAACCATTTGGAGTTCGCCTTCAACAGGTCACAGAAAATCGAGATTTAACCAAATCAAAAAATTTTGCGCAGCAATACTCAACAAAATCTGACAATTTTATTTAGCTAAAAAATTTTTTGGGGGTTAGGTGCACTTTAAGGGGTTGGTTAACTGGTTGGTTAACGTGTTGGTTAACTGGTTGGTTAAGGGGTTGGTTAACTGGTTGGTTAACTGGTAGGTTAACGGCTTGGTGAACTGGTTGGTTAACGGGTTGGTTAACGGGTTGGTTAACGGGTCGGTTAACTGGTTGGTTAACTATGGGTTAATTGGTTGGTTAACTGGTTGGTTGACGGGTTGGTTAACCGGTTGGTTAACTGGTTGGTTAAGTCTAAAAAGTCTGAAAATGATAATAAAATGAACATGTAGTGGGAAACGTTTTTGGCGCTTTTCCCGGCCATGACCGGCCATTCGACCAAAAATTCCGGAAAAAAGTTTCCGAAATTTGGGTATATAGTCGAAGCTTTCGGAAGCGACCACTTCGGGAATTCCATAAAGTGGCTCTGTTACGAGAATTGGCTGTCGTAAGGGACCTGTCATTATTTACTGGGGGGGAGGGCCACTACAGTGGGCTCTAAAATAGTAACCCTCCCCAAATTGGAGTCCACAAAATTGTGACTCTCCCTTTGAAAGGACACTTAAAAAATGAAACATAAAGAAACAGTAGAAAGTACAGCCTTTGGCTTTACCACCATTGTAATTTTTATCATAATTTTAAATTGTACTTTTTACTGTAGTTTTATTGTTACTGAAAAGCCTAGGCTCGATTACCAGCCGCTGTTCGGGTAAATGAGCCCGCGCTCCGCCCGGAAGGAAGACATGACTCGAGTGAGCGGCGGAAATCGAGCCTATGAAAGCCCCGTAAGGGGAGTGTCAAATTAAAGTATCGTATTGTATTGTACTGGGTGCGCCACTATTGACGAAATGTTTCACTGTTGCCAAGGGTAAATGACATTACGTAATACAGTCTTTGAAGAGACAACAACTCTACCTAACTCTGGCCGCATTTGAATTTTGTCAGCCACATTGATTCTGACAACACGAAAAAGGACGGACATCTTTCAAATTAAGGAGACGGCTTGATATAAAAATCATTTTGAGAATCTTGGTAGAGATTTAGGGTCAAAAAATCATGACCCTCCCCTAAATGCAATTTAAAAAGTAATGGCCCTCCCCCAAATGGCGCTCAAAAAATAGTGACCATCCCCCAAATATAGTGGCCCTCCCCACCCCTCCCCATCCCCCTCGCTAAATAATGACAGGTTCTTAAGTGACCAAGCCCTAAAACAAAAGAGGCTGGCTACTTACGAAAGCGAATGTATAGGTCACGCATCCACAGAGATTGAAAACTTCCCTTATTCATATGATTACAAATAATACTATGTCTCGTAAATGTGTAGCATGCACAACAAGTGGTCGTAACGACTAGTTGGTAATTCCCAAACGTGGTCGCGGTCACTTACGGATGCCGGGAGCGGTCGCTTATGAGAGCTTTTAATTACAGGGCTTGTGTGACAATTCGAACGGGGCTTCACAATGGTGGTGGTATTAAAGTAGAGCTTGGTCGCTTACAAGAGTGGCCGCAATGAGAGCTTCGACGGTACCTGCTGAGGTTGTCCTATAAACATTCCGGAATTTCAATCCGGAATTTTTGGCCGAATGGAAAGCGCTTCAATTTCACCGATTGGGTTTCCACAGACCCCTCCACCAAGTACTACCCCCGGTCCCCCAGGTCCCCCCGGACACTGGCCACATTTCATTTTTGCTCTTCCCCAGACCCCTCTCCGGACTGGCTACATTGCAGTAAACGCCTGACACATTATCATATTTTGCAGCCACCCAGCGAACAACGACAGCACATCAAAAATCATAAATTAAAATTACAGAAATTTGTTATGATCGAACGGAAAACGATGTTTGGAATCGCTGCTGTTGGATTGTCTGCCGTTGCTGGCTATGGCGTTTACAAATATGTACAAGGGAAACAGAATGCTCGAAAGATCAAGGAAGCAGTCGACGAGATGGTATGGCGCGAAATTTTCATGATTTCTTTATATTCTAAGCTTATATTTTAAGCTTAATATTAACCCCAATATGTTAAAGCTTTTTAAACCTGAGCTTTGTTAAATTCAGTTCGCACGTTGTTCGAAATTGATTGTAGTGAAATTGCACTGAATTTGTTTCTTTAAAACTTAGCTAGCATATTTGTCAAATGAGCAAGCAGTTTTTTGAATTTTTTTTTTCAATGTGATATCTAATCAACTCCTCAAATTCTGCCCGATCACGTATTACGAATGCCCCATCAATAAGCAATCCTATTTAATTTTGAATTTATTACATATTTTATTTATGCAGTATTTGCTTTTCGTAATAAAAAAGCAATGAATCGAATATCAACAACAGTTTCGTTTTCATGCAAATTGAGCCAACCAGCCGAGGAATTTTTTTATTTAGCCAGTGCTACATGTATCTCTTAGTCTGTTTTTTCTAAGTAGTATGCAGAATATCACATGATAATTTTACTCTACGTATTAATATCTTTTAGTCTGTTTTTCTGGGCTTGAGGATTCTAATGCTTCATGGTAGATTGCATGAGCATACATTTATACAGCTGCCCTGAGGAGTGTGCATGGGGTGGGGTGGATAGTTACTGTAAAGCTTAGGTCGTGTTCTATTGGGACCAACTGTTTTATGGTTGGTTGGGTTGGTTGGCTGAACTTAAACTCACAGGCATATTTTTCTGCACTCTATTTTCTATTTACAGATTAAAAATATTGACAAGCCAAATGTCTACATCAGAGATTCAGTTGGGGTACGAGAAAAACTCAAGTTACTCTATGAGGGAGGACCTGAAAAAGCTGCCAGGTAAGTTTGTACTGTGTAGGTGGTGAATGGAATGCGAGACTAGCGCTTTTTTCTACGAACCCGAGACTTTTTGACTTTTTAAATTGCAAGACTGTGAATCGAGACTCCAAGAAGGCTTCGTACAAACTGCTTAAAAAACAAGACTGTGAGACCTATGAAATAATCGACTAAAATTTTGCTAAACCCATATTTTTTGAAAGACCATTCGCCAGCCCCTTACTGTAACCAAAATGAATGTTCAATCAATTTAAATCATTAGGAGATTTCAAAAAATATATTTCATAGAATTTAATAAGTACCGTAAGAGTCAGATAAACACTGAGAATGGAGACCTGTATTAAGCCATAATTTTTTTATATACTGTAGTAATACATCCTGTGGACCGTAGGCCTGAGGGATGTATATGGATTAATACCCATGCTTGAAGTGTTTAATATCTGACTTATTTCATGATATTATTCATGAGGGATCTTTATTTAAAATGCTTTTCTTCAAGAGAAACAAACACTGGCTAATTAGTAGGTGGATCAGAACACAGACAATGAAAGCGATATACATGTAATGATGCAATACCTCGTTGTAAGTTGTTTCTTATTATTGTGCTTGACGAACTGTTGTGAATAACAGTAGACTTTTTGTACCTTTTAATATAAAGCCAGTTTCCAAGAAGACAAAAGCTGGCCAATTAGTTACCCGCAAACAATGAAGTGGTTTTTTTATTTATTGTTGTCATTGTATGAGAAAAGAGAAAAGAGCTTCATGCTAAAAGAAATTAACTGTTTGTTGAAACAAACAGCTCATTCATGTAAATTTAATTATTTCGCTTTAATTCACGTATATTTTTCACTTTTGTTATACCTCTTTTGTGTTTTATTTCGTAATTAGTATTTACTTTTTAGTTTTGTCTCATATTTTATATACTTGTAAAATTATTGTTATTGCTGTATTACCTATATATCCAAATCTATAATGTAATCACTTGCAATGGATTTATCTATCTATAAATCCCTTTCATTTGGGATATAAGTTAAGTAAAGCGCAGTTCTTGAATAACAAAGGAAAATGCGAATCATGAAATAAGTGCTGTTATTTTTCGTCTGTACTTGATACTTTATTAGGTCATCTCAGACTTTGATAAGACACTCACAAAATTTGTCATCAATGGAGAAAAAGGCTGCACAGTGTATGGTGAGTTAAGTGTACATGTAGATAATCTTTTCTTGTTTTATCTGTTCCTTTGTTATTGGTTGACATGGTAACGTGATGGTGGTGTGGGAGACGCGGTGGACTAATGGTTAGTGCTCAGGACTCCGGATCGAGCGGTCTGGTTCGAGCCCTGGCCGGGGTGACTGTGTTGTGTTCTTGGGCAAGATACTTTACTCTCACAGTGCCTTTCTCCACCCAGAAGTTATAAATGGGTACTGGTGACAAAATGCTGGGGGTCACCTGCGATGGACTAGCATCCCATCCAGGGAAGAAGCAATACTCGTAGCTGCTTAATGCTACAGAAACCGGAATAAGCTCCGGCAGTTGTGGGCCACTAGGCTCGTGAAGACTTTACCTTACCTTTACCTAACCTAATGTTACAGTAATGTTATTATATTCATAGTGCTATGAATTATGAATGAACTCCTATTAATAATGATTGTAATTTTTTCCAGGTGTCATCGAGAGCTGCAAGTTGTTCCCAGAATCATACAGAGAAACGGTGAGAAGTTCTTTGATAAAGAGGTTGTGTCAGAGTTTCAGAGTTTCAGAATTGCCTCCTTTTCAAAAATCTATACCCAGCTATTTCAGAGAGGAAGGCAAAACATACCTAATTTGAGACTGAAATGTTCAAAATCTATACCCGTTTTCAGACCAAAACGGCTAAAAAACCATACCCTCTGGGGTGGCACATATACCTATATACATGCAACTTATATAGGGGAGTACCACCCAGGGAACAAAACTGTCCTATAAAAAGGCTCTGAGGTTTTTATTAGAACTGAATACCATAATGATTTAATTTCACTTTTTCAGGCCAAAGAAACTCAAAGAGAAGTACATGCCAATTGAATTTTCAGGTAAGAATTTTTTTACGGCAGAAGTGACTATCATGGTAACGGCAATGCATGCCCATATTTTGAGAGATTGTTCTAAAAATGATTACCATATTTACTCAAATAAATGCCCAGGGTGTAGCCTGCGAGCAAGCTCTCATGGAGGTGGGGGAGACAGAAAAGCTTTCTCTAACTCTCCTCCACCCCCCCCCCCCCCAACTCCCACCCCCCGCCCCCCGCCCCCAAGAAAACTTGCTCACAAGCTACCTGATTGTTTATTACAAACTCAGTAATCTTTATAGATGGGCATTAAGGGAGGCATTGAATCGTGATGGGGCATTTATTTTGAAATTTATTTTTTCTTCTTATAGAGAACTTTCATCTGAAGAGAAATTACCACATATGGTGGAATGGTAAGTCCACACCTTGTGTATAAAATGGCCACCCTGCAATTTCAAATTTAAGACAGTTGTATGGGAAAAGACAACCTGTCTGTTTTTTCCAAATCGAAATGCCTATAACTTCTCCTTAAACTACATATACATTACTCAATTCTTTCTTTAGTTACAGACATTTTATATTTTTAAAATTGCATGGCGGCCATTTATGCATATATGGTGAAAAGTATTATTTTGCCCAGGTTTCCAGCCAGATTTTAAAAGATTTAATTAAAATTAATTTATTAGTACCTGCATATTGATGATTAATGACTGCAGAGCTGCAGCTATAGCCATACACTCCTAGACACTCTAAATAAATTATAGGAAATGTACATGTATGAATAATTACAAGCCTATTCTGAAGTTCAAATGGAGACTGGGGACGATTGTTTAAATTTGAATTTAATTAAGAATTGGAGCCCATCACAAGAAAGATAACATTAAAATGAGTAAGTTTACCAGTTTGAAGTTGTATCGTTAGATTGCAACCATGTACTACATGTAGAATGCTTTCAAAAATCAGAAAATTAGAGACTTTACAAGCATAGATTTGGGGGACACCATCTCTGAATTAGAGACATTTGTACATGGAATTTTGGGCGATCTTTGACAGCTCACAGCCTGGTTACTATGCAATGTAACATAATCAAACTTGGTAAACTTACTCATTTTCAAGCGACTTTTCTGGTGATGGCGTTCATTTCTTAATATGATGCAATTATTTGAACAATGGGTAAACTAGGGCCCAGTCTCTTTTTGAGCTTTGGAATGAGCAACGGTAATTCTGATACAAACACTTAGGTGGACCAAGTCGCATGAGTTACTCACTGAGCTTGGTATCAAGAAGGACATCCTGTCTCAGGTAGTGGAAGACGCACCAATTGCTCTGAGGTAGGTCGGATGAATGTTACAGTGCTGACGGTTTATTTAATGGCCTCTCTCGCAAAAATTTTATCTTTCAGGTGGACAAAGGGCAATGAACTCATTACTGAGCTGAAACTCAAGCAAAGTCAAATTCCTGAAATTGTAAAAGATGCGCACATCGCTCTGAGGTACCATGAAGCAATGCATTATTGCAGAATATAAAATTTCACGTTCTGCATAAATTTGACATTGCGAGAAACTATTTGTTTGATTGCACTCACTGAAATGCACTCGGTGTGAGTTTAAATTCGTATTCACAAGGCACTTATGTTTAAAATTTAAAAATTGCATGATTCGATTACCATATTCAAATGACAGCTCTGAATGGGTACATTCCTTCACAGTATCAGTGTGGTTTATTTACAGTGAAGATGACGCTACCGTTGCCACTCAACAATGTTTTGATTAATTTTTGACATCTTTTTGACAACTTTTATGGGTTCCGTTTCAGTGGCACCACATTTGAACTAGACTAGAAACTAAAACCATTCGCATTTCACGACTCCATCTCCAACACTGCTTGGATTTTGATTGGTCAAGTCAAACGGAACCCATCCGAAAGTCGTCAAAAAGCTGTCAAAAAGATGTCAAAAATTAATCAAAAACTTTGTCGAGTGGCAACAGTAGCGTCATCTTCACTGTAAAATGTTTAAATTTTATTTAGTTTTAACCATTCTCCTCATTTGTATTATGTTGTGTTTTAAATTAATTTTTGGTTTGAAATTTTTCAAACAAGTTTGATTTTTATTTTCCTTTGTGTCATAATTATTACCATATTTCTGAAACAAAATAAAATCAAAATTTCAAACCAAAAACAAGTTTAAACCACAACTTACTTACTTGTGTGTGGTTCTGGACCATACAGGTTTTACTGGTAACGTGTAGTTCCAGAAAATATCCAATTTTTTCACCCTAAGGAACGTAATTGGAAATTCTGGGCGGGGTCTCAAAAAGCCCAAATTTTTAAAGGAAAGTATGAAGCTAAACTGGAATTTCCAGGGGGGTGGGGGATCAAACCAAAAAACCTTCCGAGTGGGGGTAATTGGATATCTTCTGGAACTGAACCACGTATTCGCAAATAAATTATTTTAAATCTGATTCAGTGATTTTGAAATATTTGAGTTTATTGCATAATGTATTATGTGCATGTTTTAATAGTCTAATATATATATCAAATACAATGTGTGCAACAGCATAAATTATTATGTAAATTTGTTGACTTAATTTTGATAGCTCAAAATGTGGTTTATATTAATTAACTAATTAAAAATAATATTCTTGAACAAATAATTATATTGATTAACCCCAGTTGACGATGTCCTTTATTGGTGCCACCTGCTTGACATAATTATAATGAGAAATAAGATGTTGATCAATATGGGAAATAAATTAAAAATAAAATGAATTAAATTCATAAAAAATAAAATAAATTAATGTGTTACAAGTTCAGATGTTTCTCCAATCCCACTTCCCACCATTAATTTTTGTCCCATTCTGCCATCCCATGCCAATCAGAATCCTTATCCCAATCTTGCTTTGCATAATTTGCTGTTTTAATCCCACTTCCCCCAAAAAAATTTCAATACTTCCCACACCCTATGCATCTTGTGGTCGTTTGTGGGACTGTCACTGGGGATGGGTCATCAAGCTAGCCGCCATTTTGTCCCCAGTAACAGCCCCACAAGCAACTGCAAGATGCGACTCGCCCCGGATTGCTTCTCATTTGGATCTCACCATCAAAATGTCTAATTTGGACCCTCTGTATTAATTGGATCATTTTCTCCTCATTGCAGAGATGGTGTAGAGTGGTTCTTTGTCAAACTACACGAGAAGAATGTTCCTCTTCTGATTATATCCGGTGGACTTGGAGGTACAATGGAAAATAATGAAATTCGGTCACCTTAACCCTTTCACTCCCAAGAGTGCTAAGTTCTTGAAAACTGAGGAAAAAAATATTCAATTTAATTTTGCAAAATCGTCAAAAACAAACAGCACCACTTGAAATTATTGTTCAATAGCTTTCATTTGAATGGTCACACACTAGGAGTTTGTCCACAGACTTAAAATTTAGAACCACCTTTGTACCGCATAATAAACCGTTACTGTAGTGTATGTACATTGTACCACATGAAAGTTCTGCTCAATAGCTTTCATTTGAATGGTCACACAGCAAGGGTTCACATTGATTGACTCAAGGGTTGACTCTGGGATTGAAAGGATTTAAGTGCTTTTAAACAAATATAATTAGTAATTTTGTATTTAAATTGAGTTTTGGTTTATATAAATAAATCAATTTTGTTCAACAAGGGTGACATTTTATTGTTAAAACAGTCTTGATTTAGAAATGTTGGTTTTTGTGGAGGGAGGAAAACCGGAGTACCTGAGAATACCCTTGGAGCAACAATGAGAACCAACAGCAAACTCAACCCACATGGCCCCTGGCATGAATCAAACAGAGCCACATTGGTTGGAGGCGTCGGCACTCTCACCACTGCATCATCCCTATACTAACTCCCTGCAGTTTAAATTGTATATTAGACAACTTTGATTTTGATTAGCAATGCAGTGCCTTTGTCAGAACTAAACTGTGTTATTTAAATGTACTGTTTGAGTTAAATAATGAGCATTGTATTTAACATTATGTGTTTCTTTTTTTCTTTTCAGATGTGATTAAAGAAGTGATTGATCAACAAAGTACTATGTACGACAATGTTAACATTGTGGCCAACTTCTTTAAGTTTGAGCAGGTTAGATTCAAGTGAACACTCAGTCCACAATTCAGTGGTTATATTTAATTTGAGAGTAAATAATTTGTTTATGTACTGTGGCCAATAATTAGTTCACTGGACTCTAGATCGAGCAGTGATCAGTTTAGCGCGTCCAGTTTTGTGCGTCCAGTTTAGTGCGTCCAGTTTCCATACGCAAAAAACTGGACGTAAAAAACTGGATGCATAAAACTGGACGCAAAAATCTGGACGCATAAAACTGGATGCAAAAAACTGGACGCAAAAAACTGGACGCAAAAAAGTGGACGCAAAAAAGTGAATGCAAAAAAGTGGATGCATAAAAGTGGACGCATAAAAGTGGACGCACAAAAGTGGACGCATCAAAGTGACGTGGATGCACCAAAGTGGACGCACTTTTGTGGACGTCCACTGTTGTGCGTCCACTTTTGTGCGTCCACTTTGGTGCGTCCACTTTGGTGCGTCCACTTTGGTGCGTCTACTTTGGTGCGTCCACTTTGGTGCGTCCACTTTGGTGCGTCCACTTTGGTGCGTCCACTTTGGTGCGTCCACTTTTGTGCGTCCACTTTGGTGCGTCCACTTTGGTGCGTCCACTTTGGTGCGTCCACTTTGGTGCGTCCACTTTGGTGCGTCCACTTTGGTGCGTCCACTTTGGTGCGTCCACTTTGGTGCGTCCAGTTTGGTGCGTCCACTTTTGTGCGTCCACTTTTGTGCGTCCACTTTGGTGCGTCCACTTTGATGCGTCCACTTTGATGCGTCGACTTTGGTGCGTCCACTTTGGTGCGTCCACTTTGGTGCGTCCACTTTTGTGCGTCCACTTTGGTGCGTCCACTTTGGTGCGTCCACTTTGGTGCGCCCACTTTGGTGCGCCCACTTTGGTGCGTCCACTTTGGTGCGTCCACTTTTGTGCGTCAACTTTGGTGCGTCCACTTTGATGCGTCCACTTTGATGCGTCGACTTTGATGCGTCCACTTTGATGCGTCCACTTTGGTGCGTCCACTTTTGTGCGTCCACTTTTGTGCGTCCACTTTGGTGCGTCCACTTTGGTGCGTCCACTTTTGTGCGTCCACTTTGGTGCGTCCACTTTGGTGCGTCCACTTTTGTGCGTCCACTTTGGTGCGTCCACTTTGGTGCGTCCACTTTTGTGCGTCCACTTTTGTGCGTCCACTTTGGTGTGTCCACTTTGGTGCGTCCACTTTGGTGCGTCCACTTTGGTGCGTCCACTTTGGTGCGTCCACTTTGGTGCGCCCACTTTGGTGCGTCCACTTTGGTGCGTCCACTTTTGGGCGTCCACTTTGGTGCGTCCACTTTGATGCGTCGACTTTGATGCGTCGACTTTGCTGCGTCCACTTTTGTGCGTCCACTTTGGTGCGTCCACTTTTGTACGTCCACTTTGGTGCGTCCACTTTGGTGCGTCCACTTTTGTGCGTCCACTTTGCTGCGTCCACTTTTGTGCGTCCACTTTTGTGAGTCCACTTTTGTGCGTCCACTTTGGTGCGTCCACTTTTGTGCGTCCACTTTGGTGCGTCCACTTTGGTGCGTCCACTTTTGTGCGTCCACTTTTGTGCGTCCACTTTGGTGCGTCCACTTTGGTGCGTCCACTTTGGTGCGTCCACTTTGGTGCGTCCACTTTGATGCGTCCACTTTGATGCGTCCACTTTGCTGCGTCCACTTTTGTGCGTCCACTTTGGTGCGTCCACTTTTGTGCGTCCACTTTGGTGCGTCCACTTTGGTGCGTCCACTTTGGTGCGTCCACTTTTGTGCGTTCCACTTTGCTGCGTCCACTTTTGTGCGTTCCACTTTTGTGCGTCCACTATTGTGCGTCCACTTTGGTGCGTCCACTTTGGTGCGTCCACTTTGGTGCGTCCACTTTTGTGCGTCCACTTTGGTGCGTCCACTTTGGTGCGTCCACTTTTGTGCGTCCACTTTGGTGCGTCCACTTTGGTGCGTCCACTTTGGTGCGTCCACTTTGGTGCGTCCACTTCGTGCGTCCACTTTTTGCGTCCACTTGGTGCGTCCACTTCGGTGCGTCCACTTTGGTGCGTCCACTTTGGTGCGTCCACTTTGGTGCGTCCACTTCGGTGCGTCCACTTTGGTGCGTCCACTTCGGTGCGTCCACTTTGGTGCGTCCACTTGTGCGTCCACTTTGGTGCGTCAACTTTGGTGCGTCCACTTTGGTGCGTCCACTTTGGCACTCGGTGCGTCCACATTGGTGCGTCCACTTTGGTGCGTCCACTTTGGTGCGTCCACTTTGGTGCGTCAACTTTGGTGGGTCAAATTCGGTGCGTCCACTTCGGTGCGTCCACTTTGGTGCGTCCGGTGCGTCCACTTTGGTGCGTCCACTTCGTTGCGTCCACTTCGGTGCGTCCACTTTGGTGCCGTCCACTTTGGTGCGTCCACTTGGTGCGTCCACTTTGGTGCGTCCCACTTTGGTGCGTCCACTTGGTGCGTCCACTTTGGTGCGTCCACTTTGGTGCGTCCACTTTGTGCGTCCACTTTGGTTGCGTCCAGTTTGGGCCCGCCGTCGGCTTCAACTTTGGTGCGTCCGACTTTGGTGCGTCCACTTTGGTGCGTCCACTTTTGGTGCGTCCACTTTTGGTGCGTCCACTTTGGTGCGTCCACTTTGGTGCGTCCACTTTGGTGCGTCCACTTTGGTGCGTCCACTTTGGTGCGTCCACCTGTGGTGCGTCCACTTTGGTGCGTCCACTTTTGGTGCGCCCACTTTTGGTGCGTCCACCTTTGCGTGAGTCCACTTCGGTGCGTGTGCGTCCAGTTCGGTTGTGCGTCGAGTTCGGTTGATGCGTCTAGTTCCCCGGTGCAGTTCCCCCCAGTTCGTGAGTCGTTTACACTTCGAGTGCGTCCCACTTCGTGTGCGTCCAGTCGGGTGCGTCCACTTCTGTGCGATCCACTTTGGTGCGTCTCCACTTCGAGTGCGGTCCACTTCGGTGCGTCCACTTTCGTGCGTCCACTTTGGTGCGTCCACTTTGGTGCGTCCACTTGGGTGGTCCACTTTGTGCGTCCACTTTGGTGAGTCCACGTTGTGCGTCCACTTTGGATGCGTCCACTTTGGTGCGTCCACTTTTGGTGCGTCCACTTTTGTGCGTCCACTTGGGTGCGTCCACTTTGGTGCGCCACTTTTGGTGCGTCCACTTTGGTGCGTCAACTTTGGTGCGTGCACTTTGGTGCGTGCACTTTGGTGCGTGCACTTTTGGTGCGTGCACTTTGGTGCGTGCACTTTGGTGCGTCCACTTTGGTGCGTCCACTTTTGGTGCGTTCCACTTTGGTGCGTCCACTTTGGTGCGTCCACTTTTGGTGCGTCCACTTTTGGTGCGTCCACTTTGGTGCGTCCACTTTGGTGCGTCCACTTTTGGTGCGTCCACTTTGGTGCGTCCACTTTGGTGCGTCCACTTTGGTGCGTCCACTTTGGTGCGTCCACTTTGGTGCGTCCACTTTGGTGCGTCCACTTTGGTGCGTCCACTTTTGGTGCGTCCACTTTGGTGCGTCCACTTTGGTGCGTCCACTTTTGGTACGTCCACTTTGGTGCGTCCACTTTTGGTGCGTTCCACTTTTGGTGCGTCACTTTTGGTGCGTCCACTTTTGTGCGTCCACTTTGGTGCGTTCCACTTTTGGTGCGTCCACTTTGGTGCGTCCAGTTTTGGTGCGTCCACTTTTGGTGCCGTCCACTTTTGGTGCGTCCACTTTTGGTGCGTCCATTTTTGGTGCGTCCACTTTTGGTGCGTCACTTTTGGTGCGTCCACTTTTGGTGCGTCCCACTTTTGGTGCGTCCACTTTTGGTGCGTCCACTTTGGTGCGTCCACTTTGGTGCGTCCACTTTGGTGCGTCCCACTTTGGTGCGTCCACTTTGGTGCGTCCACTTTGGTGCGTCCACTTTGGTGCGTCCACTTTTGGTGCGTCCACTTTTGGTGCGTCCACTTTTGGTGCGTCCACTTTGGTGCGTTCCACTTTGGTGCGTCCACTTTTGGTGCGTCCACTTGTGCGTCCACTTTTGTGCGTCCACTTTGGTGCGTCCACTTTGGTGCGTCCACTTTTGGTGCGTCCACTTTTGGTGCGTCCACTTTTGGTGCGTCCACTTTGGTGCGTCCACTTTGGTGCGTCACCATTTGGTGCGTCCACTTTGGTGCGTCCACTTTGGTGCGTCCACTTTGGTGCGTCCACTTTGGTGCGTCCACTTTGGTGAGTCCACTTTGGTGCGTCCAGTTTGGTGCGTCCAGTTTGGTGCGTCCAGTTTGGTGCGTCCAGTTTGGTGCGTCCAGTTTGGTGCGTCCAGTTTGGTGCGTCCACTTTTGGTGCGTCCACTTTTGGTGAGTCCACTTTGGTGCGTCCAGTTTGGTGCGTCCAGTTTGGTGCGTCCACTTTGGTGCGTCCACTTTGGTGCGTCCACTTTGGTGCGTCCACTTTGGTGCGTCCACTTTGGTGCGTCCACTTTGGTGCGTCCACCTTTGGTGCGTCCACTTCGTGCGTCCACTTCGGTGCGTCCACTTCGGTGGAGTCCACTTCGGTGGAGTCCAGTTCGGTGCGTCCAGTTTTGGTGCGTCCACTTTTGGTGCGTCAGTTTTGGTGCGTCCACTTTTGGTGCGTCCACTTTGGTGCGTCCACTTTGGTGCGTCCACTTTTGGTGCGTCCACTTTGGTGCGTCCACTATGGTGCGTCCACTTTGGTGCGTCCACTTTTGGTGCGTCCACCTTCGGTGCGTCCAGTTCGGTGCGTCCATTTCGGTGCGTCCAGTTCGTGCGTCCAGTTCGGTGCGTCCACTTCGGTGCGTCCACTTCGGTGCGTCCACTTTGGTGCGTCCACTTTGGTGCGTCCACTTTGGTGCGTCCACTTTGGTGCGTCCACTTTGGTGCGTCCACTTTGGTGCGTCCACTTTGGTGCGTCCACTTTGGTGCGTCCACTTTGGTGCGTCCAGTTTGGTGCGTCCAGTTTGGTGCGTCCACTTTGGTGCGTCCACTTTGGTGCGTCCACTTTTGGTGCGTCAACTTTGGTGCGTCCACTTTGGTGCGTCCACTTTGGTGCGTCCACTTTTGGTGCGTCCACTTTGGTGCGTCCACTTTGGTGCGTCCACTTTGGTGCGTCCACTTTGGTGCGTGCACTTTTGGTGCGTGCACTTTTGGTGCGTGCACTTTTGGTGCGTGCACTTTGGTGCGTGCACTTTGGTGCGTCCACTTTGGTGCGTCCACTTTTGGTGCGTCCACTTTTGGTGCGTCCACTTTTGGTGCGTCCACTTTTGGTGCGTCCACTTTTGGTGCGTCCACTTTGGTGCGTCCACTTTGGTGCGTCCAGTTTGGTGCGTCCAGTTTGGTGCGTCCAGTTTGGTGGCGTCCAGTTTGGTGCGTCCAGTTTGGTGCGTCCACTTTGGTGCGTCCACTTTTGGTGCGTCCACTTTGGTGCGTCCAGTTTGGTGCGTCCAGTTTGGTGCGTCCACTTTGGTGCGTCCACTTTGGTGCGTCCACTTTGGTGCGTCCACTTTGGTGCGTCCACTTTGGTGCGTCCACTTTTGGTGCGTCCACCTTTGGTGCGTCCACTTCGGTGCGTCCACTTCGGTGCGTCCACTTCGGTGGAGTCCACTTCGGTGGAGTCCAGTTCGGTGCGTCCAGTTTTGGTGCGTCCACTTTTGGTGCGTCCAGTTTTGGTGCGTCCACTTTTGGTGCGTCCACTTTGGTGCGTCCACTTTGTGCGTCCACTTTTGGTGCGTCCACTTTGGTGCGTCCACTATTGGTGCGTCCACTTTGGTGCGTCCACTTTTGGTGCGTTCCACTTCGGTGCGTCCAGTTCGGTGCGTCCAGTTCGGTGCGTCCAGTTCGGTGCGTCCAGTTTCGGTGCGTCCACTTCGGTGCGTCCACTTCGGTGCGTCCACTTTTGGTGCGTCCACTTTGGTGCGTCCACTTTGGTGCGTCCACTTTGGTGCGTCCACTTTGGTGCGTCCACTTTGGTGCGTCCACTTTGGTGGCGTCCACTTTGGTGCGTCCAGTTTGGTGCGTCCAGTTTGGTGCGTCCACTTTGGTGCGTCCACTTTGGTGCGTCCACTTTTGGTGCGTCAACTTTTGGTGCGTCCACTTTTGGTGCGTCCACTTTGGTGCGTCCACTTTTGGTGCGTCCACTTTTGGTGCGTCCACTTTGGTGCGTCCACTTTGGTGCGTCCACTTTGGTGCGTCCACTTTGGTGCGTCCACCTTTGGTGCGTCCACCTTTGGTTGCGTCCACTTCGGTGCGTCCAGTTCGGTGCGTCCAGTTCGGTGCGTCCAGTTCGGTGCGTCCAGTTCGGTGAGTCGAGTTCGGTGCGTCCAGTTCGGGCGTCCAGTTCGGTGCGTCCACTTTGCTGCGTCCACTTCGGTGCGTCCACTTCGGTGCGTCCACTTCGGTGCGTCCACTTTGGTGCGTCCACTTTGGTGCGTCCACTTTGGTGCGTCCACTTTGGTGCGTCCACTTTGGTGCGTCCACTTTGGTGCGTCCACTTTTGGTGCGTCCACTTTTGGTGCGTCCACTTTTGGTGCGTCCACTTTTGGTGCGTCCACTTTGGTGCGTCCACTTTGGTGCGTCCACTTTGGTGCGTCCACTTTGGTGCGTGCACTTTGGTGCGTGCACTTTGGTGCGTGCACTTTTGGTGCGTGCACTTTGGTGCGTGCACTTTGGTGCGTCCACTTTGGTGCGTCCACTTTGGTGCGTCCACTTTGGTGCGTCCACTTTTGGTGCGTCCACTTTGGTGCGTCCACTTTTGGTGCGTCCACTTTTGGTGCGTCCACTTTGGTGGCGTCCACTTTGGTGCGTCCAGTTTGGTGCGTCCAGTTTGGTGCGTCCAGTTTGGTGCGTCCAGTTTGGTGCGTCCACTTTGGTGCGTCCACTTTTGGTGCGTCCACTTTTGGTGCGTCCACTTTGGTGCGTCCAGTTTGGTGCGTCCAGTTTGGTGCGTCCACTTTGGTGCGTCCACTTTGGTGCGTCCACTTTGGTGCGTCCACTTTGGTGCGTCCACTTTGGTGCGTCCACTTTTGGTGCGTCCACTTCGGTGCGTCCAGTTCGGTGGCGTCCAGTTCGGTGCGTCCAGTTCGGTGCGTCCAGTTCGGTGCGTCCACTTCGGTGCGTCCACTTCGGTGCGTCCACTTTTGGTGCGTCCACTTTGGTGCGTCCACTTTGGTGCGTCCACTTTGGTGCGTCCACTTTGGTGCGTCCACTTTGGTGCGTCCACTTTGGTGCGTCCACTTTGGTGCGTCCACTTTGGTGCGTCCACTTTTGGTGCGTCCACCTTTGGTGCGTCCACTTTTGGTGCGTCCACTTTGGTGCGTCCACTTTTTGGTGCGTCCACTTTTTGGTGCGTCCACTTTGGTGCGTCCACTTTGGTGCGTCCACTTTTGGTGCGTCCACTTTGGTGCGTCCACTTTTGGTGCGTCCACTTTTGGTGCGTCCACTTTTGGTGCGTCCACTTTTGGTGCGTCCACTTTTGGTGCGTCCACTTTTGGTGCGTCCACTTTTGGTGCGTCCACTTTTGGTGCGTCCACTTTGGTGCGTCCACTTTGGTGCGTCCACTTTGGTGCGTCCACTTTGGTGCGTCCACTTTGGTGCGTCCACTTTGGTGCGTCCACTTTGGTGCGTCCACTTTGGTGCGTCCACTTTTGGTGCGTCCACTTTGGTGCGTCCACTTTTGGTGCGTCCACTTTTGGTGCGTCCACTTTTGGTGCGTCCACTTTTGGTACGTCCACTTTGGTGCGTCCACTTTTGGTGCGTCCACTTTTGGTGCGTCCACTTTTGGTGCGTCCACTTTTGGTGCGTCCACTTTGGTGCGTCCACTTTCTTTTGGTGCGTCCAGTTTTGGTGCGTCCAGTTTTGGTGCGTCCAGTTTTGGTGCGTCCACTTTTGGTGCGTCCACTTTTGGTGCGTCCACTTTTGGTGCGTCCACTTTGGTGCGTCCACTTTTGGTGCGTCCACTTTAGTGCGTCCACTTTTGGTGCGTCCACTTTGGTGCGTCCACTATGGTGCGTCCACTTTGGTGCGTCCACTTTGGTGCGTCCACTTTTGGTGCGTCCACTTTTGGTGCGTCCACTTTTGGTGCGTCCACTTTTGGTGCGTCCACTTTTGGTGCGTCCACTTTGGTGCGTCCACTTTGGTGCGTCCACTTTGGTGCGTCCACTTTTGGTGCGTCCACTTTTGGTGCGTCCACTTTTGGTGCGTCCACTTTTGGTGCGTCCACTTTTGGTGCGTCCACTTTGGTGCGTCCAGTTTGGTGCGTCCACTTTGGTGCGTCCACTTTGGTGCGTCCACTTTGGTGCGTCCACTTTGGTGCGTCCACTTTGGTGCGTCCACTTTGGTGCGTCCACTTTGGTGCGTCAACTTTGGTGCGTCCACTTTGATGCGTCCACTTTTGGTGCGTCCACTTTTGGTGCGTCCACTTTTGGTGCGTCCACTTTTGGTGCGTCCACTTTTGGTGCGTCATTGGTCATTGTGCTAATTATACATTAAACAAATTATCCAGTAAAAACTGAATGTAACTGTATAGTGGTGCTACATGTAGTACACTTTCAAATAATGGAAGTGTTATATCGGTCAGCATACCGGCCATTTTATTACCATTCGATTCAGAGAGTCGAATGCACTTTCCTAATCTGGTGATTACTGCTAGTCTATTTGTTAAACATACCACCATGTCTCTCATGATGAGCCATTCTTTCCTTGGCTTCTAGTGTTCCCTAAAAGTAAATTTTAATTATTAATTAATCTCTATTGATAACAGTTTTAATGGTAAAAACCAGGAGCCCATTACCCGTAGCCTCCATCTCCCATACTGATCCTGGGAGTCAACCCTTTCTTGTTTCATTTATTTTTAGAACACCGCGGGGCTCACGGATTCCCGCACACTCATTAGAATGCCCAATCAGAACAAAGTGGCCGCCATTTTTGTTAATATTTTGGTCTCAGTGGGGGGACATCAGCGGTCAGCGGAAACAAGATAATTTTGCGGGAGATTAATTCTAAAAATAAAAAGATACGGGAAAGGGTTGACTCAAGGATATAGTACATATGGAGGCTCCGGGTAATGGGCTCCTGTAAAAACTGAAGGAGTTACCCTGTGAAAATAAAGGCTACTTACTTACTATTTGAAAAAATTGAAAAAATAAACACCAGGCGAATTTGATGAAAAAAAAATTACAAAAACTAGACGTAATCAATTTGTTTGAAAATGTCATTATTCAGATGAATTTACTTTTTAATAAAATAATTATTAATTTTTTTAGTACCTCTATGATCTTTCGTATCCGTGCAACATTCAATGCTTGCTGCCAAGCAAACATGTTGACAGCCCACTTAGGAATCCAGCCTTTAGGGTCAGCTTGAATAACATATATTACCTGACAACAAAAATACATTTAATTTTAGCTAAAAGGATCGAAACAACATGCTCATTCTAATAAATAAATTAACTTAATAATTTTGTTAACTAAAACCAACTTCCATACTTCAGGTACTCACATCCATATATCCAGGGTCATTAAGACGATGTCGAAAAACATATCCAGTGTGAAGGATTTCTGCTCGGACTAGTTTGTAATTCTCTAGAGTGGGACACTCTGGTCTGGTAATTGAAGATCCCTGGTTGAATAAAATGTAATAAAATTGAATCCAATATTAACCATAAAAA
>MU827897.1:20872-40371 GCA_029204205.1 Desmophyllum pertusum
CTGGGTCTCTGGGTCGCAGGATTGAAAGACCCAGCGACCCTGGGTCTCTGGGTCGCTGGATTCAAAGACCCAGCGACCCTGGGTCTCTGGGTCGCTGGATTGAAAGACCCAGCGACCCTGGGTCTCTGGGTCGCTGGATTCAAAGACCCAGCGACCCTGGGTCTCTGGGTCGCTGGATTGAAAGACCCAGCGACCCTGGGTCTCTGGGTCGCTGGATTCAAAGACCCAGCGACCCTGGGTCTCTGGGTCGCTGGATTCAAAGACCCAGCGACCCTGGGTCTCTGGGTCGCTGGATTGAAAGACCCAGCGACCCTGGGTCTCTGGGTCGCTGGATTCAAAGACCCAGCGACCCTGGGTCTCTGGGTCGCTGGATTGAAAGACCCAGCGACCCTGGGTCTCTGGGTCGCTGGATTCAAAGACCCAGCGACCCTGGGTCTCTGGTCGCTGGATTCAAAGACCCAGCGACCCTGGGTCTCTGGGTCGCTGGATTGAAAGACCCAGCGACCCTGGGTCTCTGGGTCGCTGGATTGAAAGACCCAGCGACCCTGGGTCTCTGGGTCGCTGGATTGAAAGACCCAGCGACCCTGGGTCTCTGGGTCGCTGGATTCAAAGACCCAGCGACCCTGGGTCTCTGGGTCGCTGGATTGAAAGACCCAGCGACCCTGGGTCTCTGGGTCGCTGGATTGAAAGACCCAGCGACCCTGGGTCTCTGGGTCGCTGGATTGAAAGACCCAGCGACCCTGGGTCTCTGGGTCGCTGGATTCAAAGACCCAGCGACCCTGGGTCTCTGGGTCGCTGGATTGAAAGACCCAGCGACCCTGGGTCTCTGGGTCGCTGGATTCAAAGACCCAGCGACCCTGGGTCTCTGGGTCGCTGGATTGAAAGACCCAGCGACCCTGGGTCTCTGGGTCGCTGGATTGAAAGACCCAGCGACCCTGGGTCTCTGGGTCGCTGGATTGAAAGACCCAGCGACCCTGGGTCTCTGGGTCGCTGGATTGAAAGACCCAGCGACCCTGGGTCTCTGGGTCGCTGGATTGAAAGACCCAGCGACCCTGGGTCTCTGGGTCGCTGGATTGAAAGACCCAGCGACCCTGGGTCTCTGGGTCGCTGGATTCAAAGACCCAGCGACCCTGGGTCTCTGGGTCGCTGGATTGAAAGACCCAGCGACCCTGGGTCTCTGGGTCGCTGGATTCAAAGACCCAGCGACCCTGGGTCTCTGGGTCGCTGGATTGAAAGACCCAGCGACCCTGGGTCTCTGGGTCGCTGGATTCAAAGACCCAGCGACCCTGGGTCTCTGGGTCGCTGGATTGAAAGACCCAGCGACCCTGGGTCTCTGGGTCGCTGGATTGAAAGACCCAGCGACCCTGGGTCTCTGGGTCGCTGGATTCAAAGACCCAGCGACCCTGGGTCTCTGGGTCGCTGGATTCAAAGACCCAGCGACCCTGGGTCTCTGGGTCGCTGGATTGAAAGACCCAGCGACCCTGGGTCTCTGGGTCGCTGGATTCAAAGACCCAGCGACCCTGGGTCTCTGGGTCGCTGGATTGAAAGACCCAGCGACCCTGGGTCTCTGGGTCGCTGGATTCAAAGACCCAGCGACCCTGGGTCTCTGGGTCGCTGGATTCAAAGACCCAGCGACCCTGGGTCTCTGGGTCGCTGGATTGAAAGACCCAGCGACCCTGGGTCTCTGGGTCGCTGGATTGAAAGACCCAGCGACCCTGGGTCTCTGGGTCGCTGGATTGAAAGACCCAGCGACCCTGGGTCTCTGGGTCGCTGGATTGAAAGACCCAGCGACCCTGGGTCTCTGGGTCGCTGGATTGAAAGACCCAGCGACCCTAGGTCTCTGGGTCGCTGGATTGAAAGACCCAGCGACCCTGGGTCTCTGGGTCGCTGGATTGAAAGACCCAGCGACCCTGGGTCTCTGGGTCGCTGGATTGAAAGACCCAGCGACCCTGGGTCTCTGGGTCGCTGGATTGAAAGACCCAGCGACCCTGGGTCTCTGGGTCGCTGGATTCAAAGACCCAGCGACCCTGGGTCTCTGGGTCGCTGGATTGAAAGACCCAGCGACCCTGGGTCTCTGGGTCGCTGGATCAAAGACCCAGCGACCCTGGGTCTCTGGGTCGCTGGATTGAAAGACCCAGCGACCCTGGGTCTCTGGGTCGCTGGATTGAAAGACCCAGCGACCCTGGGTCTCTGGGTCGCTGGATTCAAAGACCCAGCGACCCTGGGTCTCTGGGTCGCTGGATTGAAAGAACCAGCGACCCTGGGTCTCTGGGTCGCTGGATTGAAAGACCCAGCGACCCTGGGTCTCTGGGTCGCTGGATTCAAAGACCCAGCGACCCTGGGTCTCTGGGTCGCTGGATTGAAAGACCCAGCGACCCTGGGTCTCTGGGTCGCTGGATTGAAAGACCCAGCGACCCTGGGTCTCTGGGTCGCTGGATTGAAAGACCCAGCGACCCTGGGTCTCTGGGTCGCTGGATTGAAAGACCCAGCGACCCTGGGTCTCTGGGTCGCTGGATTGAAAGACCCAGCGACCCTGGGTCTCTGGGTCGCTGGATTCAAAGACCCAGCGACCCTGGGTCTCTGGGTCGCTGGATTCAAAGACCCAGCGACCCTGGGTCTCTGGGTCGCTGGATTGAAAGACCCAGAGACCCTGGGTCTCTGGGTCGCTGGATTGAAAGACCCAGCGACCCTGGGTCTCTGGGTCGCTGGATTGAAAGACCCAGCGACCCTGGGTCTCTGGGTCGCTGGATTCAAAGACCCAGCGACCCTGGGTCTCTGGGTCGCTGGATTCAAAGACCCAGCGACCCTGGGTCTCTGGGTCGCTGGATTGAAAGACCCAGCGACCCTGGGTCTCTGGGTCGCTGGATTCAAAGACCCAGCGACCCTGGGTCTCTGGGTCGCTGGATTCAAAGACCCAGCGACCCTGGGTCTCTGGGTCGCTGGATTCAAAGACCCAGCGACCCTGGGTCTCTGGGTCGCTGGATTGAAAGACCCAGCGACCCTGGGTCTCTGGGTCGCTGGATTGAAAGACCCAGCGACCCTGGGTCTCTGGGTCGCTGGATTGAAAGACCCAGCGACCCTGGGTCTCTGGGTCGCTGGATTGAAAGACCCAGCGACCCTGGGTCTCTGGGTCGCTGGATTCAAAGACCCAGCGACCCTGGGTCTCTGGGTCGCTGGATTGAAAGACCCAGCGACCCTGGGTCTCTGGGTCGCTGGATTGAAAGACCCAGCGACCCTGGGTCTCTGGGTCGCTGGATTCAAAGACCCAGCGACCCTGGGTCTCTGGGTCGCTGGATTCAAAGACCCAGCGACCCTGGGTCTTTGGGTCGCTGGATTCAAAGACCCAGCGACCCTGGGTCTCTGGGTCGCTGGATTGAAAGACCCAGCGACCCTGGGTCTCTGGGTCGCTGGATTGAAAGACCCAGCGACCCTGGGTCTCTGGGTCGCTGGATTGAAAGACCCAGCGACCCTGGGTCTCTGGGTCGCTGGATTCAAAGACCCAGCGACCCTGGGTCTCTGGGTCGCTGGATTGAAAGACCCAGCGACCCTGGGTCTCTGGGTCGCTGGATTGAAAGACCCAGCGACCCTGGGTCTCTGGGTCGCTGGATTGAAAGACCCAGCGACCCTGGGTCTCTGGGTCGCTGGATTGAAAGACCCAGCGACCCTGGGTCTCTGGGTCGCTGGATTGAAAGACCCAGCGACCCTAGGTCTCTGGGTCGCTGGATTCAAAGACCCAGCGACCCTGGGTCTCTGGGTCGCTGGATTGAAAGACCCAGCGACCCTGGGTCTCTGGGTCGCTGGATTGAAAGACCCAGCGACCCTGGGTCTCTGGGTCGCTGGATTGAAAGACCCAGCGACCCTGGGTCTCTGGGTCGCTGGATTCAAAGACCCAGCGACCCTGGGTCTCTGGGTCGCTGGATTGAAAGACCCAGCGACCCTGGGTCTCTGGGTCGCTGGATTGAAAGACCCAGCGACCCTGGGTCTCTGGGTCGCTGGATTGAAAGACCCAGCGACCCTGGGTCTCTGGGTCGCTGGATTCAAAGACCCAGCGACCCTGGGTCTCTGGGTCGCTGGATTGAAAGACCCAGCGACCCTGGGTCTCTGGGTCGCTGGATTGAAAGACCCAGCGACCCTGGGTCTCTGGGTCGCTGGATTCAAAGACCCAGCGACCCTGGGTCTCTGGGTCGCTGGATTGAAAGACCCAGCGACCCTGGGTCTCTGGGTCGCTGGATTGAAAGACCCAGCGACCCTGGGTCTCTGGGTCGCTGGATTGAAAGACCCAGCGACCCTGGGTCTCTGGGTCGCTGGATTCAAAGACCCAGCGACCCTGGGTCTCTGGGTCGCTGGATTGAAAGACCCAGCGACCCTGGGTCTCTGGGTCGCTGGATTGAAAGACCCCAGCGACCCTGGGGTCTCTGGGTCGCTGGATTGAAAGACCAGCGACCCTGGGTCTCTGGGTCGCTGGATTGAAAGACCCAGCGACCCTGGGTCTCTGGGTCGCTGGATTGAAAGACCCAGCGACCCTGGGTCTCTGGGTCGCTGGATTGAAAGACCCAGCGACCCTGGGTCTCTGGGTCGCTGGATTGAAAGACCCAGCGACCCTGGGTCTCTGGGTCGCTGGATTGAAAGACCCAGCGACCCTGGGTCTCTGGGTCGCTGGATTGAAAGACCCAGCGACCCTGGGTCTCTGGGTCGCTGGATTCAAAGACCCAGCGACCCTGGGGTCTCTGGGTCGCTGGATTGAAAGACCCAGCGACCCTGGGTCTCTGGGTCGCTGGATTCAAAGACCCAGCGACCCTGGGTCTCTGGGTCGCTGGATTCAAAGACCCAGCGACCCTGGGTCTCTGGGTCGCTGGATTCAAAGACCCAGCGACCCTGGGTCTCTGGGTCGCTGGATTGAAAGACCCAGCGACCCTGGGTCTCTGGGTCGCTGGATTCAAAGACCCAGCGACCCTGGGTCTCTGGGTCGCTGGATTGAAAGACCCAGCGACCCTGGGTCTCTGGGTCGCTGGATTGAAAGACCCAGCGACCCTGGGTCTCTGGGTCGCTGGATTCAAAGACCCAGCGACCCTGGGTCTCTGGGTCGCTGGATTCAAAGACCCAGCGACCCTGGGTCTCTGGGTCGCTGGATTCAAAGACCCAGCGACCCTGGGTCTCTGGGTCGCTGGATTCAAAGACCCAGCGACCCTGGGTCTCTGGGTCGCTGGATTGAAAGACCCAGCGACCCTGGGTCTCTGGGTCGCTGGATTGAAAGACCCAGCGACCCTGGGTCTCTGGGTCGCTGGATTGAAAGACCCAGCGACCCTGGGTCTCTGGGTCGCTGGATTGAAAGACCCAGCGACCCTGGGTCTCTGGGTCGCTGGATTCAAAGACCCAGCGACCCTGGGTCTCTGGGTCGCTGGATTGAAAGACCCAGCGACCCTGGGTCTCTGGGTCGCTGGATTGAAAGACCCAGCGACCCTGGGTCTCTGGGTCGCTGGATTGAAAGACCCAGCGACCCTGGGTCTCTGGGTCGCTGGATTGAAAGACCCAGCGACCCTGGGTCTCTGGGTCGCTGGATTCAAAGACCCAGCGACCCTGGGTCTCTGGGTCGCTGGATTGAAAGACCCAGCGACCCTGGGTCTCTGGGTCGCTGGATTGAAAGACCCAGCGACCCTGGGTCTCTGGGTCGCTGGATTCAAAGACCCAGCGACCCTGGGTCTCTGGGTCGCTGGATTCAAAGACCCAGCGACCCTGGGTCTCTGGGTCGCTGGATTGAAAGACCCAGCGACCCTGGGTCTCTGGGTCGCTGGATTCAAAGACCCAGCGACCCTGGGTCTCTGGGTCGCTGGATTCAAAGACCCAGCGACCCTGGGTCTCTGGGTCGCTGGATTCAAAGACCCAGCGACCCTGGGTCTTCTCTGGGTCGCTGGATTGAAAGACCCAGCGACCCTGGGTCTCTGGGTCGCTGGATTGAAAGACCCAGCGACCCTGGGTCTCTGGGTCGCTGGATTGAAAGACCCAGCGACCCTGGGTCTCTGGGTCGCTGGATTCAAAGACCCAGCGACCCTGGGTCTCTGGTCGCTGGATTGAAAGACCCAGCGACCCTGGGTCTCTGGGTCGCTGGATTGAAAGACCCAGCGACCCTGGGTCTCTCTGGGTCGCTGGATTCAAAGACCCAGCGACCCTGGGTCTCTGGGTCGCTGGATTCAAAGACCCAGCGACCCTGGGTCTCTGGGTCGCTGGATTGAAAGACCCAGCGACCCTGGGTCTCTGGGTCGCTGGATTGAAAGACCCAGCGACCCTGGGTCTCTGGGTCGCTGGATTGAAAGACCCAGCGACCCTGGGTCTCTGGGTCGCTGGATTGAAAGACCCAGCGACCCTGGGTCTCTGGGTCGCTGGATTCAAAGACCCAGCGACCCTGGGTCTCTGGGTCGCTGGATTCAAAGACCCAGCGACCCTGGGTCTCTGGGTCGCTGGATTCAAAGACCCAGCGACCCTGGGTCTCTGGGTCGCTGGATTGAAAGACCCAGCGACCCTGGGTCTCTGGGTCGCTGGATTCAAAGACCCAGCGACCCTGGGTCTCTGGGTCGCTGGATTGAAAGACCCAGCGACCCTGGGTCTCTGGGTCGCTGGATTCAAAGACCCAGCGACCCTGGGTCTCTGGGTCGCTGGATTGAAAGACCCAGCGACCCTGGGTCTCTGGGTCGCTGGATTGAAAGACCCAGCGACCCTGGGTCTCTGGGTCGCTGGATTGAAAGACCCAGCGACCCTGGGTCTCTGGGTCGCTGGATTCAAAGACCCAGCGACCCTGGGTCTCTGGGTCGCTGGATTGAAAGACCCAGCGACCCTGGGTCTCTGGGTCGCTGGATTCAAAGACCCAGCGACCCTGGGTCTCTGGGTCGCTGGATTCAAAGACCCAGCGACCCTGGGTCTCTGGGTCGCTGGATTCAAAGACCCAGCGACCCTGGGTCTCTGGGTCGCTGGATTGAAAGACCCAGCGACCCTGGGTCTCTGGGTCGCTGGATTCAAAGACCCAGCGACCCTGGGTCTCTGGGTCGCTGGATTCAAAGACCCAGCGACCCTGGGTCTCTGGGTCGCTGGATTGAAAGACCCAGCGACCCTGGGTCTCTGGGTCGCTGGATTCAAAGACCCAGCGACCCTGGGTCTCTGGGTCGCTGGATTCAAAGACCCAGCGACCCTGGGTCTCTGGGTCGCTGGATTCAAAGACCCAGCGACCCTGGGTCTCTGGGTCGCTGGATTGAAAGACCCAGCGACCCTGGGTCTCTGGGTCGCTGGATTGAAAGACCCAGCGACCCTGGGTCTCTGGGTCGCTGGATTGAAAGACCCAGCGACCCTGGGTCTCTGGGTCGCTGGATTCAAAGACCCAGCGACCCTGGGTCTCTGGGTCGCTGGATTCAAAGACCCAGCGACCCTGGGTCTCTGGGTCGCTGGATTCAAAGACCCAGCGACCCTGGGTCTCTGGGTCGCTGGATTCAAAGACCCAGCGACCCTGGGTCTCTGGGTCGCTGGATTGAAAGACCCAGCGACCCTGGGTCTCTGGGTCGCTGGATTCAAAGACCCAGCGACCCTGGGTCTCTGGGTCGCTGGATTAAAAGACCCAGCGACCCTGGGTCTCTGGGTCGCTGGATTGAAAGACCCAGCGACCCTGGGTCTCTGGGTCGCTGGATTCAAAGACCCAGCGACCCTGGGTCTCTGGTCGCTGGATTCAAAGACCCAGCGACCCTGGGTCTCTGGGTCGCTGGATTGAAAGACCCAGCGACCCTGGGTCTCTGGGTCGCTGGATTGAAAGACCCAGCGACCCTGGGTCTCTGGGTCGCTGGATTCAAAGACCCAGCGACCCTGGGTCTCTGGGTCGCTGGATTGAAAGACCCAGCGACCCTGGGTCTCTGGGTCGCTGGATTCAAAGACCCAGCGACCCTGGGTCTCTGGGTCGCTGGATTCAAAGACCCAGCGACCCTGGTCTCTGGGTCGCTGGATTCAAAGACCCAGCGACCCTGGGTCTCTGGGTCGCTGGATTCAAAGACCCAGCGACCCTGGGTCTCTGGGTCGCTGGATTCAAAGACCCAGCGACCCTGGGGTCTCTGGGTCGCTGGATTGAAAGACCCAGCGACCCTGGGTCTCTGGGGTCGCTGGATTGAAAGACCCAGCGACCCTGGGTCTCTGGGTCGCTGGATTGAAAGACCCAGCGACCCTGGGTCTCTGGGTCGCTGGATTCAAAGACCCAGCGACCCTGGGTCTCTGGGTCGCTGGATTGATAGACCCAGCGACCCTGGGTCTCTGGGTCGCTGGATTCAAAGACCCAGCGACCCTGGGTCTCTGGGTCGCTGATTCAAAGACCCAGCGACCCTGGGTCTCTGGGTCGCTGGATTCAAAGACCCAGCGACCCTGGGTCTCTGGGTCGCTGGATTCAAAGACCCAGCGACCCTGGGTCTCTGGGTCGCTGATTCAAAGACCCAGAGACCCTGGGTCTCTGGGTCGCTGGATGCAAAGACCCAGCGACCCTGGGTCTCTGGGTCGCTGGATTCAAAGACCCAGCGACCCTGGGTCTCTGGGTCGCTGGGATTGAAAGACCCAGCGACCCTGGGTCTCTGCGTCGCTGGATTGAAAGACCCAGCGACCCTGGGTCTCTGGGTCGCTGGATTGAAAGACCCAGCGACCCTGGGTCTCTGGGTCGCTGGATTGAAAGACCCAGCGACCCTGGGTCTCTGGGTCGCTGGATTGAAAGACCCAGCAACCCTGGGTCTCTGGGTCGCTGGATTCAAAGACCCAGCGACCCTGGGTCTCTGGGTCGCTGGATTGAAAGACCCAGCGACCCTGGGTCTCTGGGTCGCTGGATTCAAAGACCCAGCGACCCTGGGTCTCTGGGTCGCTGGATTCAAAGACCCAGCGACCCTGGGTCTCTGGGTCGCTGGATTCAAAGACCCAGCGACCCTGGGTCTCTGGTCGCTGGATTCAAAGACCCAGCGACCCTGGGTCTCTGGGTCGCTTGGATTCAAAGACCCAGCGACCCTGGGTCTCTGGGTCGCTGGATTGAAAGACCCAGCGACCCTGGGTCTCTGGGTCGCTGGATTCAAAGACCCAGCGACCCTGGGTCTCTGGGTCGCTGGATTGCATAGACCCCGAGACCCTGGTTCTTCTGGGTCGCTGGATTGAAAGACGCCAGCAACTCCTGGGTCTCTGGGTCGCTGGGAATTCAATAAGACCGCAGCGACCCCTGGGTCTCTGGGTCGCTTGATTCAAAGACCCAGAGACCGCTGGGTCTCTGGGTCGCTGGATTCAAAGACCCAGCGACCCTGGGTCTCTGGGTCGCTGGATTCAAAGACCCCGCGACCGGGGGGGGGGGGGATGGGTCCTCTGGGTTGCGCTGGATTTGAAAGTACACCAGTCAACCCTGGGTCTCTGGGTCGCTGGATTCAAAGACCCAGCGACCCTGGGTCTCTGGGTCGCTGGATTCAAAGACCCAGCGACGCTTGGTCTCTGGGGTCGCTGGATTGGAAAGACCAGACCAGAGACCCTAGAGACCGCTGGGTCCGCTGGATTCAAAGACCCAGCGACCCTGGGTCTCTGGGTCGCTGGATTCAAAGACCCAGCCGACCCTGGGTCCTCTGGGTCGCTTGATTGAAAGACGCCAGCGACGCCTGGGTCTCTGGGTCGCTGGATTGAAAGACCCAGCGACCCTGGGTCTCTGGGTCGCTGGATTGAAAGACCCAGCGACCCTGGGTCTCTGGGTCGCTGGATTGAAAGACCCAGCGACCCTGGGTCTCTGGGTCGCTGGATTGAAAGACCCAGCGACCCTGGGTCTCTGGGTCGCTGGATTGAAAGACCCAGCGACCCTGGGTCTCTGGGTCGCTGGATTGAAAGACCAGCGACCCTGGGTCTCTGGGTCGCTGGATTGAAAGACCCAGCGACCCTGGGTCTCTGGGTCGCTGGATTGAAAGACCCAGCGACCCTGGGTCTCTGGGTCGCTGGATTGAAAGACCCAGCGACCCTGGGTCTCTGGGTCGCTGGATTGAAAGACCCAGCGACCCTGGGTCTCTGGGTCGCTGGATTGAAAGACCCAGCGACCCTGGGTCTCTGGGTCGCTGGATTGAAAGACCCAGCGACCCTGGGTCTCTGGGTCGCTGGATTGAAAGACCCAGCGACCCTGGGTCTCTGGGTCGCTGGATTGAAAGACCCAGCGACCCTGGGTCTCTGGGTCGCTGGATTGAAAGACCCAGCGACCCTGGGTCTCTGGGTCGCTGGATTGAAAGACCCAGCGACCCTGGGTCTCTGGGTCGCTGGATTGAAAGACCCAGCGACCCTGGGTCTCTGGGTCGCTGGATTGAAAGACCCAGCGACCCTGGGTCTCTGGGTCGCTGGATTGAAAGACCCAGCGACCCTGGGTCTCTGGGTCGCTGGATTGAAAGACCCAGCGACCCTGGGTCTCTGGGTCGCTGGATTGAAAGACCCAGCGACCCTGGGTCTCTGGGTCGCTGGATTGAAAGACCCAGCGACCCTGGGTCTCTGGGTCGCTGGATTGAAAGACCCAGCGACCCTGGGTCTCTGGGTCGCTGGATTGAAAGACCCAGCGACCCTGGGTCTCTGGGTCGCTGGATTGAAAGACCCAGCGACCCTGGGTCTCTGGGTCGCTGGATTGAAAGACCCAGCGACCCTGGGTCTCTGGGTCGCTGGATTGAAAGACCCAGCGACCCTGGGTCTCTGGGTCGCTGGATTGAAAGGACCCAGCGACCCTGGGTCTCTGGGTCGCTGGATTGAAAGACCCAGCGACCCTGGGTCTCTGGGTCGCTGGATTGAAAGACCCAGCGACCCTGGGTCTCTGGGTCGCTGGATTGAAAGACCCAGCGACCCTGGGTCTCTGGGTCGCTGGATTGAAAGACCCAGCGACCCTGGGTCTCTGGGTCGCTGGATTGAAAGACCCAGCGACCCTGGGTCTCTGGGTCGCTGGATTGAAAGACCCAGCGACCCTGGGTCTCTGGGTCGCTGGATTGAAAGACCCAGCGACCCTGGGTCTCTGGGTCGCTGGATTGAAAGACCCAGCGACCCTGGGTCTCTGGGTCGCTGGATTGAAAGACCCAGCGACCCTGGGTCTCTGGGTCGCTGGATTGAAAGACCCAGCGACCCTAGGGTTCTCTGGGTCGCTGGACTTGAGAGACCCCAGCGACCCTGTGGGAGTGTCTCGGTGTCGCCTGGATTGAAAAGAGCCCAGCGACCCCTGGGTCTCTGGGTCGCTAGGATTGAAAGAGCCAGCGACCCTACGCGCCACCCTGTAGGGTCTTTGGGCCTCGACTGGATTGAACAGTCTCCAGCGACCCTGGGTTCTCCTTGGGTCGCTGGATTGAAAAGAGCCCAAGCGACCTTGGGTCTCTGGGTTGATTGGATTCAAAAAGACCCGAGCGACCCTGGGTCTGCTGGGTGGTTCGCGGGATTGAAAGATCCCAGCGACCCTGGGTTCTTCTGGGTTCGCTGGTATGCGTGATTGAAAGTCCCAGCGACCCTGGGTCTCTGAGGTCGCGCGATTGAAAGAGATCCAGCGACCCTGAGGTCTCTGGCGTCCCCAACGACCTGGATTGAAAGAGCCCAGCGACCCTGGCACGTCTCTGGGTTCATGTATTTCACAGATTCCCATGCGACCCCTGAGGTCTCTGGGTCGCTGGATTGAAATAGACCCCCGTCGACCCTGGTATCTCTGGTGTTCGCTGGATTGAAAGACCCAGCGTACCTCTGGGTCTTTGGGTCTGCTTGGATTTGGAAAGACCCAGCGACCCTAGGGCACTCTGGCGTCACTGGATTGAAAGATCCCAGCGAACGACCCTGGGGTCTCTGGGTCGATGGATTCAAGACTCGACAGCGACCATGGTGTCTCTGAGTCGCTAAAATTCAAAGACCCAGGAGAACCCTGGCGTCTCTGGGTTCATGGTATTCAAAAGATTCCCAGCGACCCTGGGGTCATCTGGGTCGCTGGCCATTGAAAGACCCCATGCGGACCCGGGGTCTACGGGGTCGCTGGATTGAAAGACCCAGCGACATCTGGGTCTCTGCGGTCGCTGGATTGAAAGACACCAGCAGACCCTGGGTCTCGATTTCAGGCTAAAAAGGTACGATTGTGTATTCAAAGAACCAGGCGAGCCCTGGCGGTATCCTGAGTCGCAAATTCAATAGACCCAGCGACCCTGGGTCTCTGGGTCGCCTGGATTGAAAGACCCAGCGACCTCTGGGGTCTCTGGGTTCGCTGGATTGAATAACCCCGCGACGCCTGGGTCTCTGCGGTCGCTGGATTGGAAGAGGTCCACAGCGACCCTGCGGTACTCTGGGTCGCCTGGATTTAGAAAGACCCAGACGACCCAGGGTCTCTGGATCCAGCTAGTTGGATTGAAAGACCCAGCGACCCGGAGGTCTCTGGGTCGCTGGATTCAAAGACCCAGCGACCCTGGGTCTCTGGGTCGCTGGATTGAAAGACCCAGCGACCCTGGGTCTCTGGGTCGCTGAGATGATTGAAAGTCCCAGCGACCCTGGGTCTCTGGGTCGTTGGATTGAAAGACCCAGCGACCCTGCGTCTCTGGGTCGATGGATTGAAAGACCCAGCGAACCTGGGTCTCTGGGTCGGTGGATTGAAAGACCCAGCGACCCTGGGTCTCTGGGTCGATGGATTTGAAAGACCCAGCGACCCTGGGTCTCTGGGTCGCTGGATTGAAAGACACAGCGACCCTGGGTCTCTGGGTCGCTGGATTCAAATACCCAGCGACCCTGGGTCTCTGGGTCGCTGGATTGAGAGACCCAAGCGACCCTGGGTATCTGGGTCGCTGGATTGAACAGACCCAGCGACCCTGGGTCTCTGGGTCGCTGGATTGAAAGACCCAGCGACCCTGGGTCTACTGGGTCGCTGGATTGAAAGACCCAGCGACCCTGGGTCTCTGGGTCGCTGGATTGAAAGACCCAGCGACCCTGGGGTCTCTGGGTCGCTGGATTGAAAGACCCAGCGACCCTGGGTCTCTGGGTCGCTGGATTGAAACGACCCAGCGACCCTGGCGTCTCTGGGTCGCTGGATTGAAAGACCCAGCGACCCTGGGTATCTGGGTCGCTGGATTGAAAGACCCAGCGACCCTGGGTCTCTGGGTCGCTGGATTGAAAGACCCAGCGACCCTGGGGGTCTCTGGGTTCGCTGGATTGACAGACCCAGCGACCCTGGGTCTCTGGGTCGCTGGATTGAAAGACCCAGCGACCCTGGGTCTCTGGGTCGCTTGGATTGGAAAGACCCAGCGACCCTGGGTCTCTTGGTCGCTGGATTGAAAGAACCAGCGACCCTGGGTCTCTGGGTCGCTGGATTGAAGACCCAGCGACCCTGGGGTCTCTGGGTCGCTGGATTGAAAGACCCAGCGACCCTGGGTCTCTGGGTCGCTGCGATTGAAAGACCCAGCGACCCTGGGTCTCTGGGTCGCTGGATTGAAAGACCCAGCGACCCTGGGTCTCTGGGTCGCTGGATTGAAAGACCCAGCGACCCTGGGTCTCTGGGTCGCTGGATCAAAGACCCAGCGACCCTGGGTCTCTGGGTCGCTGGATTGAAAGACCCAGCGACCCTGGGTCTCAGGGTCGCTGGATTGAAAGACCCAGCGACCCTGGGTCTCTGGGTCGCTGGATTGAAAGACCCAGCGACCCTGGGTCTCTGGGTCGCTGGATTGAAAGACCCAGCGACCCTGGGTCTCTTGGTCGCTGGATTGAAAGGACCCAGCGACCCTGGGTCTCTGGGTCGCTGGATTGAAAGACCCAGCGACCCTGGGTCTCTGGGTCGCTGGAGTGAAAGACCCAGCGACCCTGGGTCTCTGGGTCGCTGGATTGAAAGACCCAGCGACCCTGGGTCTCTCTGGGTCGCTGGATTGAAAGACCCAGCGACCCTGGGTCTCTGGGTCGCTGGATTGAAAGACCCAGCGACCCTGGGTCTCTGGGTCGCTGGATTGAAGACCCAGCGACCCTGGGTCTCTGGTCGCTGGATTGAAAGACCCAGCGACCCTGGGTCTCGGTGTCGCTGGATTGAAAGACCCAGCGACCCGGGGTCTTTGGGTCGCTGGATTGAAATACCCAGCGACCCTGGGTCTCTGGGTCGCTGGATTGAAAGACCCAGCGACGCGGGGTCTCTGGCGTCGCTGGATTGAAAGACCCAGCGACCCTGGGTCTCTGGGTCGCTGGATTGAAAAGACCCAGCGACCCTGGGTCTCTGGGTCGCTGGATTGAAAGACCCAGCGACCCTGGGTCTCTGGGTCGCTGGATTGAAAGAACCCAGCGACCCTGGGTCTCTGGGTCGCTGGATTGAAAGACCCAGCGACCCTGGGTCTCTGGGTCGCTGGATTGAAAGACCCAGCGACCCTGGGTC
This sequence comes from Desmophyllum pertusum, assembly GCA_029204205.1. NCBI lineage: Eukaryota > Metazoa > Cnidaria > Anthozoa > Scleractinia > Caryophylliidae > Desmophyllum > Desmophyllum pertusum. The sequence continues at coordinate 35,241 of MU827897.1, forward strand.
TCTGGGTCGCTGGATTGAAAGACCCAGCGACCCTGGGTCTCTGGGTCGCTGGATTGAAAGGACCCAGCGACCCTGGGTCTCTGGGTCGCTGGATTGAAAGACCCAGCGACCCTGGGTCTCTGGGTCGCTGGATTGAAAGACCCAGCGACCCTGGGTCTCTGGGTCGCTGGATTGAAAGACCCAGCGACCCTGGGTCTCTGGGTCGCTGGATTGAAAGACCCAGCGAACCTGGGTCTCTGGGTCGCTGGATTGAAAGACCCAGCGACCCTGGGGCTCTGGGTCGCTGGATTGAAAGTCCCAGCGACCCTGGGTCTCTGGGTCGCTGGATTGAAAGACCCAGCGACCCTGGGTCTCTGGGTCGCTGGATTGAAAGACCCAGCGACCCTGGGTCTCTGGGTCGCTGGATTGAAAAGACCCAGCGACCCTGGGTCTCTGGGTCGCTGGATTGAAAGACCCAGCGACCCTGGGTCTCTGGGTCGCTGGATTGTGAAAGACCCAGCGACCCTGGGTCTCTGGGTCGCTGGATTGAAAGACCCAGCGACCCTGGGTCTCTGGGTCGCTGGATTGAAAGACCCAGCGACCCTGGGTCTCTGGGTCGAGGGATTGAAAGACCCAGCGACCCTGGGTCTCTGGGTCGCTGGATTGAAAGACCCAGCGACCCTGGGTCTCTGGGTCGCTGGATTGAAAGACCCAGCGACCCTGGGTCTCTGGGTCGCTGGATTGAAAGACCCAGCGACCCTGGGTCTCTGGGTCGCTGGATTGAAAGACCCAGCGACCCTGGGTCTCTGGGTCGCTGGATTGAAAGACCCAGCGACCCTGGGTCTCTGGGTCGCTGGATTGAAAGACCCAGCGACCCTGGGTCTCTGGGTCGCTGGATTGAAAGACCCAAGCGACCCTGGGTCTCTGGGTCGCTGGAATTGAAAGACCCAGCGACCCTGGGTCTCTGGGTCGCTGGATTGAAAGACCCAGCGACCCTGGGTCTCTGGGTCGCGTGGATTGAAAGACCCAGCGACCCTGGGTCTCTGGGTCGCTGGATTTGAAAGACCCAGCGACCCTGGGTCTCTGGGTCGCTGGATTGAAAGACCCAGCGACCCTGGGTCTCTGGGTCGCTGGATTGAAAGACCCAGCGACCCTGGGTCTCTGGGTCGCTGGATTGAAAGACCCAGCGACCCTGGGTCTCTGGGTCGCTGGATTGAAAGACCCAGCGACCCTGGGTCTCTGGGTCGCTGGATTGAAAGACCCAGCGACCCTGGGTCTCTGGGTCGCTGGATTGAAAGACCCAGCGACCCTGGGTCTCTGGGTCGCTGGATTGAAAGACCCAGCGACCCTGGGTCTCTGGGTCGCTGGATTGAAAGACCCAGCGACCCTGGGTCTCTGGGTCGCTGGATTGAAAGACCCAGCGACCCTGGGTCTCTGGGGTCGCTGGATTGAAAGTCCAGCGACCCTGGGTCTCCGGGTCGCTGGATTGAAAGACCCAGGCGAACCCTGGGTCTCTGGGTCGGTGGATTGAAAAACCCCAGCGACCCTGGGTCTCTGGGTCGCTGGATTGAAAGACCCAGCGACCTGGGGTCTCTGGGTCGCTGGATTGAAAGACCCAGCGACCCTGGGTCTCTGGGTCGCTGGATTGAAAGACCCAGCGACCCTGGGTCTCTGGGTCGCTGGATTGATTGAAAGTATACCAGCGACCATGGGTCTCTGGCGTCGCTGGATTGAAAGAACCCAGCGACCCTGGGTCTCTGGGTCGCTGGATTGAAAGAGCCAGCGACCCTAGCGACCTGGGTCTCTGGGTCGCTGGATTGAAAGACCCAGCGACCCTGGGTCTCTGTTTTGGGTCGCTGGATTGAAAGACCCAGCGACCCCTGGGTCTCTGGGTCGCTGGATTGAAAGACCCAGCGACCCTGGGTCTCTGGGTCGCTGGATTGAAAGACCCCAGCCGACCATGGTGGGTCTCTGGGTCGCTGGATTGAAAGACCCAGCGACCCATGGTCTCTGGGTCGCTGGATTGAACGACCCAGCGACCCTGGGTCTCTGGGTCGCTGGATTTGAAAGTCCCAGCGACCCTGGGTCTCTGGGTCGCTGGATTGAAAGACCCAGCGACCCTCGGTCTCTGGGTCGCTGGATTGAAAGACCAGCGACCCTGGGTCTCTGGGTCGCTGGATTGAACAACCCAGCGACCTGGGTCTCTGGGTCGCTGGATTGAAAGTCCCAGCGACATGGGTCTCTGCGGTCGCTGGATTGAAAGACCCAGCGACCCTGGGTCTCTGGAGTCGCTGGATTGAAAGACACAGCGACCCTGCGGTCTCTGGGTCGCGGGATTGAAAGACCCAGCGACCCTGGGTCTCTGGGTCGCTGGATTGAAAGACCCAGCGACCCTGGGTCTCTAGGGTCGCTGGATTGAAAAGGACCCAGCGACCCTGGTGTCTCTGGGTCGCTGGATTGAAAGACCCAGCGACCCTGGGTCTCTGGGTCGCTGGATTGAAAGACCCAGCGACCCTGGGTCTCTGGGTCGCTGGATTGAAAGACCCAGCGACCCTGGGTCTCTGGGTCGCTGGATTGAAAGACCCAGCGACCCTGGGGTTCTAGAGGTCGCTGGATTGAAAGACCCAGCGACCCTGGGTCTCTGGGTCGCTGGATTGAAAGACACAGCGGACCTGGGTCTCTGGGTCGCTGGATTGAAAGACCCAGCGACCCTGGGTCTCTGGGTCGCTGGATTGAAAGTCCCAGCGACCCTGGGTCTCTGGGTCGCTGGATTGAAAGACCCAGCGACCCTGCGGTCTCTGGGTCGCTGGATTGAAAGACCCAGCGACCCTGGGTCTCTGGGTCGCTGGATTGAAAGACCCAGCGACCCTGGGTCTCTGGGTCGCTGGATTGAAAGACCCAGCGACCCTGGGTCTCTGGGTCGCTGGATTGAAAGAGCCAGCGGACCCTAGCGACCTGTGGTCTCTGGGTCGCTGGATTGAAAACCCAGCGACCCTGGGTCTCTGGGTCGCTGGATTGAAAGACCCAGCGACCCTGGGTCTCTGGGTCGCTGGATGAAAGACCCAGCGACCCTGGGTCTCTGGGTCGCTGGATTGAAAGAGCCAGCGACCCAGCGGACCCTGGGTCTTCTGGGTCGCTGGATGAAAGACCCAGCGACCCTGGGTCTCTGAGGTCGCTGGATTCTGAAAGACCCAGCGACCCTGGGTCTCTGGGTTGATTGGATTGAAAGACCCAGCGACCCTGGGTCTCTGGGTCGCTGTATTGAAAGACCCAGCGACCCTGGGTCTCTGGGTCGCTGGATTGAAAGTCAAAGACCCAGCGACCTGGGTCTCTGGGTCGCTGGATTGAAAGACCCAGCGACCCTGGGTCTCTGGGTCGCTGGATTGAAAGACCCAGCGAGCGACCCTGGGTCTCTGGGTCGCTGGATTGAAAGACCCAGCGACCCTGGGTCTCTGGGTCGCTGGATTGAAAGACCCAGCGACCCTGGGTCTCTGGGTCGCTGGATTGAAAGACCCAGCGACCCTGGGTCTCTGGCGTCGCTGGATTGAAAGAGACCCAGCGACCCTGGGTCTCTGGGTCGCTGGATTGAAAGACCCCAGCGACCCTGGGTCTCTGGTCGCTGGATTGAAAGACCCAGCGACCCTGGGTCTCTGAGGTCGCTGGATTGAAAGACCCAGCGACCCTGGGTCTCTGGGTCGCTGGATTGAAAGACCCAGCGACCCTGGAGTCTCTGGGTCGCTGGATTGAAAGACCCAGCGACCCTGGGTCTCTGGGTCGCTGGATTGAAAGACCCAGCGACCCTGGGTCTCTGGGTCGCTGGATTGAAGAGACCCAGCGACCCTGGTTCTCTGGGTCGGCTGGATTTGAAAGACCCAGCAGACCCTGGGTCTCTGGGTCGCTGGATTGAAAAGACCCAGCGACCCTGGGTCTCTGGGTCGCTGGATTGAAAGACCCAGCGACCCTGGGTCTCTGGGTCGCTGGATTGAAAGACCCAGCGACCCTGGGTCTCTGGGTCGCTGGATTGAAAGACCCAGCGACCCTGGGTCTCTGGTGTCGCTGGATTGAAAGAGCCAGCGACCTAGCGACCCTAGCGCCCTGGGTCTTTGGGGTCGCTGGATTGAAAGTCCCAGCGACCCTGGGTCTCTGGGTCGCTGGATTGAACAGACCCAGCGACCTTGGGTCTCTGGTTGCTGGCATTGAAAGACCCAGCGACCCTGGGTCTCTGGGTCGCTGGATTGAAAGACCCAGCGACCCTAGCGAGTCTCTGGGTCGCTGGATTGAAAGTCCCAGCGACCCTGGGTCTCTGGGTCGCTGGATTGAAAGACCCAGCGACCCTAGGGTCTCTGGGTCGCTGGATTGAAAGACCAGCGACCCTGGGTCTCTGGGTCGCTGGATTGAAAGACCCAGCGACCCTGCGGTTCTCTGGGTCGCTGGATTGAAAGACCCAGCGACCCTGGGTCTCTGCGTCGCTGGATTGAAAGACCCAGCGACCCTTGGTCTCTGGGTCGCTGGATTGAAAGTCCAGCGAACATGGGCTCCTGGGTCGCTGGATGGAAAGACCCAGCGACCCTGGGTCTCTGGGTCGCGGGATTGAAAGACCCAGCGACCCTGGGTCTCTGGGTCGCCGAGAGTGAAAGACCCAGCGACCCTGGGTCTCTGGGTTTGCGCTGGATTGAAAGACACAGCGAACCTGGCGTCTCTTGCCCCTCTTACAAACAAAAAAGCCCTCCCCAAGGGTCGCTGGATTGAACAACCCAGCGACCCTGGGTCCTCTGGGTCGCTGGATTGAGAGACCCAGCGACCCTGGGTCTCTGGGTCGCTGGATTGAAAGCACCAGCGACCCTGGGTCCTCTGGGGTCGCTGGATGAAAAGAGCCAGCGACCCTAGCGACCCTGGGTCTTTGGGTCGCTGGATTGAAAGACTCCAGCGACCCTGGGTCTGTTGTGTCGCTGGATTGAAGCACCCAGCGCACCCTGGGTCTCTGGGTCGCTGGATTCAAAGACCCAGCGACCCTCGGGTTCTCATGGGTCGCTTGGATTGAAAGACCCAGCGACCCTGGCCGTCTCTGGGTCGCTTGATTGAAAAGACCCAGCGGACCACTTTGGTGGTCTTCTGGTAGTCGCTGGATTGAAGAGACCCAGCGACCCTGGGT
>MU827898.1:0-39687 GCA_029204205.1 Desmophyllum pertusum
TATATATATATATATATATATATATATTTCTTCACCATTGTTGTTACTCTTAGCATAAGGCACCTTAAAACCCAAAAGGTAGCGCCACTGCATTGCTCGGGGGTATACGGTCCCCAAATGTTTTTTTAAATATTGGTTTTTCGGGGTTTACGTGCCCGGCTTTGGTGCGTTCAGGATTCTTCAGTTTTCAGCCTTGTATTTCGTAATGTGTCAATAAAAAACTTATCGTGGGCCTGCCCGGCTGACCAACACATCCATTGCCTCATAGCCTTTGAGTGTGTTTAGTTGTGTAGTGGAGGCAAAATAAAGTATTTTGTAATTCTATGGTTATTAAAGTATTGTTGTAGTTTGGTAAAAACAAGACAGAGGCAACAAGTGCCCTGAGTAGTTTTGTGACAATATTTATTCAATTTCAAGCTGTTTCTGACAATCAGAATTTGAAAAATATATAGATATAGGGACTGTTCACAGTCTACTGATGTAGTTCGATATAACAATTATAATTATCAAATTAAATCATAGTAACTTGATCTTGAAATCTATCAAAGTACAATTCGCGATTGCCATAATCGAAATTAGAAGAAGTCCTCGACTACAAGATGTGAAGTTGAAGCTTCGTTATCTGGACACTTACAATCTATGTAAATAGCTTTCCATTGTTGTTCTGCTATGGATTTTGATTTCTTTTTTTCTTCTGTTACATTGCGTGTATTACAGATTTTCATTATTTCGTTCCACTTCAGAGCTCATCAACGCCCATTCCTGAAGCCAAGACCATCTCTATGCCTTTTTCCCTTAATAATAATCCTGTCTGCTTTTAATCAGATTATTTTTTTGCTGTTATATAAAGTCCCCGAAACATCACGACATAAATCAGGGTGGGGGAATTAAAAACCTTCGGTTTGAAAACACGAGTGATGTAATAATCACGAATTCTAAGGAAGATCGCAAATAAACGTTACTTAATTGAGTTTTTGACTACCTTGTCCACCTGTTATTTAACAGAAATACTGTCATTAACAAAATACTTTAAATCAATCATGCATTTGTGCAGGCAATGAAAGACAGCCCGTCACTAAATGGTGGGTAGTCACGCAACGCTTCTCCTCGCTTAGTTGGATAGAAGCATTGTGTGACGATACAAATAACGCTGCGAAGGAGACTAAGGGGGGTGATTACATGACGGATTTCAGCCCGGGCTTAAATTTCAGCCCTGGCGCCAAATTTCAAATTACGCGGGAAGAGTCATCAGAGAATGAGGGGCGATTTGAATAACCGGCAACTTATTTACACATCGGCTAAACGTTTGAAGAAACGAAGCTGTTGTTATATTCCATTTTCGATTTGAAATTCGCGACACATCGAATAAGATTTTCGATTTTATCTCCCTTGTTCCACTGGAACCTGTTTTTCCATCTTGTTTAAAAACACAGTAGCGATTTTACAATACCCGGCAACTTATTTTGCAATTTAGCCAAAACACAATCACTGCGCATGCCCAAGTTCACTTTTCAGCCCGGGCTGAAAATTCCATTCCGATTACATGGTTTTTTTCAGCCCGTTTGGCTGGGCTGAAAATTCCAGCCCGGTTTGAGAAACCGGGCTGGATATTTTCAGCCCGGGCTGAATTTCAACCCAGGCTGAAACCTTGTCCATATAATCACTAACTTCATTTCAAGAGGATTTGTTTCGGAAGCCGGGCTGAAATCTCAGCCCCCCTAACCGGGCTGGAATTTCAGCCGGGGCTGAAATTCGCCATGTAATTACCCCCTAAATCTTACATTGCTTAGCCTCTTGGTCACGATACAAAAGTGAAACTAAGTGTTCTTCTGAACGAATTTAACATGGGATAGGGGTGAAGAGACAACATTTGTGATATCTTGAGCTGAAAACAAATTACACAGGAGATTCCTTGCTGTATTCCACGAGTAGCATCGCACTCGATGGTCTTTTCACACTTCTCCCGGCACAAGTACCGATTGATACGCTAGGGCCGAAAAGGAGTACCCCTGCAAGCCTGCCTTTTGGAGGGAGAAGAGCTTCTTGTTAGTGGCTAGCTGTGACAAGAATATAATAAGTTGGCTTCCTTTTCTGTTGGCCGCACTATCATAGACATCGCCTTTGAAAAACGTACAAACGGTTTGACGTGGAATTATGGAATTCCACAGCCACGCACTCTGCGTCGTCCAGACAAATCTCTTCACAGGTGGGCTTGTCTACGTCACGGATATATTTGTAACCTGCAAAGACAAGAAACATTGTAGGGGAGATCAGTGATCTGCAGGGACTGGATTCCTAGCCTCCTCCCAGGCACTTCGCATTTTGTTTGCGAGCGCGAAGCGCGAGCGATTGGTCACGCGCGCGAAGAGCGATGGTCCATGGGAAGGAGAAAGAGGAGAAGCGAAACGCCTGCGCGAAAACGTGGCGACTTCTTGGTAATTTTGTCGTTTCCTTGTCATCCTGGATTTTTAGAGTTTTTAAGCTTTGGAAGTGGTCGATTTCACTAGTTCCTTTCGCCTTTCCTCCTTCCTTTGCCCGCCCATTTTTCTTTGCAAACTAAGAAATAAGAGAGACGTCTGGGTACGAGGGGAGCCGGATTCACGAAGCCCTCCCCAAACAGAGAGGTATCCCAAGTGATACTTAGGATACCTCTTACCTTAGGAGGCCTTCATGAATCCGGTCCCTGGTTTGTAAGCTATGATGTCACAAGTCTTGGTGGGACTTGGTTATCGATCATGACGTTACATCGCACAAAAATATAAGGAACACTTACTTAGGTTGAGAAACACCAAAGACGTAATTAATTTTTAACGAAAGATGAACAACAATATATGATTGAAAAAATTAAGAAGAATTTTGAACTCGACTATGAAACTAAACATGATTGAAAAAAAGAACATGGAAAAAAGGTCTAAAGTAATGATACCTTTATTTGCAATTCCAACTTCATATCCCTCAATGTTGTAGCTAGATTTGCATGAAGAGAACCTTCCCTTCAGACTTCAACACTAGGCAGTATTGATAAGCAGCATCGGCCAGTTTCTCCTTCAGACCGTCGTAGTTAACTTTGGGCGAAAGATGTCTGGTAAACTGATCAGTGAACAGATTCTCTATACCCATGAGAGAATACCTGGTAGGGACGGGGTTGGATTGGACAGACGCTGCCCAGGTCATTGCATCTACATTGCTCGGTGGGGCGGATCCCACAGTGATGGTGGTCGTCTGTACATTCTTCATAAACGTTGATGCAGCATCTCGTTGTTTCCTTATCCATGGAGAATCCTCCTCCGGATGCTGACTATCCCTGAATAGCTTGCCTGGACTTCTACGCTCATTGACGTCTTCTTTAAAGTTTCGTGCGCCGTTTGACTGATCTTGTGGCTTTGGATAAACTTGGCCCCAAATGTGACGTCAGTAAAGAAGTGAGTTCCGTAGTACTTGATGAATTGCAGTACATCTTTCTCACTGGCGTTTGCGTTGGCTAGTTTGTTTGCCCACGCAAGAAAGCCTGGATCAAACGGTGGAGGTCTGGTAAAGTCAATATTGCTGCGATAGTGTTGGCACTGGGCGCGAGAAATGACGCGTAACGTACTCGCCTGATGACATTTCAGCTACGTCTCTCTTATAGCTTCCACTGGCAGAAAATTGAAATCCCCAGCCGCCACCTGGATTGATGACATCACAGCAACGAACATTAGACAAAGTGTATGGCTATCATAAAGGAAAGTTTTAAATGTTTTGAGCTTAATATTGCAAGGGTTCAGTACAATTCTCATCGTGTACGATCCACACGGTTAAGGTATCAGTATACCCCAAATGACCATCATGCGTTGGCGCTGTTTTGTACGGTCGGACGTTTAACAAAAACCCCAATAAAGTATATATTTCCTGAAAGCTTAAGAATTGTAGATTACGAATATGTATTCATTTCAAGTAAAAAGATTAAACGTGTTTCGAATAAAGCGCTCAATTTCAAAAAGTATATTGGTCCACAAATCGAGTTCGTTTCCGGCCGGAATTGAACGGGAGAAAGCGAAAAACATCGCCTACTTGTTCTTGACACCTTTCTCTAAAAAACTGTGTCGGGAATTTTGATTACTTGTCTGGTTAGCTTTTAACACACATTTAAACTTTGAGGGTTGACAAAACATGCATTCTCTGTACGAAAATACTCATAACTTTCGAAGGAGGGAAAAAAATAAAATTCCCCGACACAGTTTTTTTGTCAGACTATTGGAGAACATTACTCTCCAAATTGCAGCGAAAAAGGTTGAAAATTCGTTGCAAAGGAACTTGAAACGTGCGCTTCATTCGCTGAAATTTTAGTTTCGAGAAACAGGGGAAAACATGTTTTGGGGCGTTCTTCCGGTCTGATGAGATTAAATACACAAGACGCGTGAAAATAATTATGCGTTGATCGATTAAGAGAAGGCTCGTCTCACTTTAATTAACAACAGAGTTCGTATCGAATACAAATGACCTCAAATGCGCGCTTCTTATGGCTAGAGAAGAAAGTTCTCCTCTCACCGATCGTGCTACAAGTAAATTAAGATCGAGTTTATGGCTTCAGTTTTCCCTCCATTTAGCTTCTCCGTGGGATATTCGCCCACATGGATATGCAACCGCGAGCGATCAGTTCAAGTTGTCCTAATCAGTGATGCGATCCGGTGTCATTTGAGACCTGGTTGAGACGAGTGCCTTCAGCTCAATTCTTACCGAACAATTTACCATTTCGGTATATCTTACTTTGAAAAAAGCGGACACAGTTATGTTCCTATGAACATGAACATTGCAAGATGCGGCTTTCGAATTTCGGGTGAATCTACAGACACTGTCGGCCCTCGTGTTACGTGACTTTTTATACGTACATGTTGACAAACTGTTGACGGCTCTCGATTAGAAATAATTAATGGCGAGAATCGTTTTTTCTTCATAACTTTCTTTAGAAAGCAATCTTTTTTCGTGAAACTTTTTGGAAATGAAAGGTCTTGATGTGATCTATCTGAAGATAACAAAAAGTAAAATCTTGCAAAATGGTCAGTAATTTGGGTATACTGATACCTTAAGACGTCCTAACGAGTCAGTGGAGTTTACTCTATCAGTCTTAACAAGAGTCTATGACTTCATCATCCGATTCGGAATATTCGGAGTATTTTTCTGGTGAGAGTCCGAATACATGTACTTGGAACAGGTCATTTGAACGGATCGAGGTTGTTATTCTATGTATATTCCTATCCTGGAATACAGTCAATCAAACGCACCCTGAGATGATGGAGCAGACTTCTAATAGGGTTACTAAACTCAATCCAAGTGTTCTGAAACGTTTGCAGTAGTTATATTAATTTTGACACCACTCTACACATTTTTGGGAATACCCCAAAGCTCTATTTAGAAGCTCCTCTCTCCCGTCTAGAACTCCAATTTGTTACGGGCCCCATTTGCCAAGATGCGTATTAAGGCAAACACAATTTATGAACAAGAACCCTCTCTAATACATGTTAGGAAAAAGGTCTATATAAGCCACCGAAGGCTTAATAGAACGTTTATGGTAGTTTCCTTCAAGGGATGCATACTCACAAGAAATTAACCCAAGCGAAAATCAATATAGATATCGAAAAGATCTTTCGTGACACACTTGAAAATGTAAAATGCGTTTACCTTGCAAGTTCGGCTGAAGCTCCAAGGTGTTTGGACATCTCCTGCTTATTTCGAACCAATTTCGACTCAAATGAGACCAGGCATGATTGGCTGGGTGTACACGGTCAAACCTTTTGGAACACTGTAGCGACAGTCTGTACTTTGTCTACCTTCCGAATAATCAGCCCAGAATATTGGGTGAGTAAACCCGGGGTCGCTTTCTGTGGCCATCGGATTACCGTGCAGGATGTCATAGCCAAGAAGAGCATAGTCCAGATCAGCGAAAGGTCTTCTTCCATTGCGTCGAATTACAGTCTTGTAGTTCGTTGTCGCATTCTTACTCCTGAAAGTTACAATGCGTAGAACGTGGTGTTTAACGTTTGGTACAGGAGCAAATTGCAATGCACCAGATCTACTCTGTTTGCCCCTGAAATCAGTGTTCCAATTTAGGGCCTCGACAGACCTACATACTAGAGAGATAGTTGTCGACAACTATGAGTATTCGGCAACGAAAATGACTCGACAACTATTAGTGTTCGATAGGGAGATAGGGAGGTAAGGAGGGAGAGATGGAGGAAGCCGGGGAGAGAGGGAGTGAATTGTGAAAGTTTAAGAGGCTCTTTCTCGACGTGTCAAAGCTTTTTTCTGTCCAAGCTGAATATTCAGCAAAATTTTAAAAGCTTCCTGCTGGTCTATACTTTAATCTGTTTCTTACCAATTTCGTAGACCCCAGGGTTGCTTTTTCCTCCTTGACCCGAGTGAAAGGCCCGGCTGTCCTGCCCTGTAAAAACACGCTACACATATCAGCGTCCAGTACAGAGCAAATTAAACCCTGGCAAGCTCTGCGTTTTGGTCAGAATTTCTTTCACTAGAAGCTGAATAATTCTTGTTTTAATATACTTCTATTTCTTATGGACATACTAGGCTCTTCGGGATCTGTCGCTATGTTTATTATTACTCAGGATAATAAAAACAAAAACAAGGAACAAATCTCTTGTGACAAAACTGATACTGAGTTCCCGATTTATCGGCAAAATTCTCCCTGAAACTGAATTCAATACAAATGTCCTGAGTCCAGTCCCAGTTCTCGTCATTTGGGTTTCTGATTCAAATACCGGTTATTCCCATTTCAATCAGATTCTGTTCTAGGCTTCAACAGCCGGACCACATTCCCAGTGCCTTTCTGCACCCGGTATCAGAGGACGGAGTGACGAAAGACCTTGGAACGAGATTGGACTTTAACCTCAACTCAGGGGTGAACCTGACGCGTTTGGAAGCACCATAAACATCAACATCACAGCTTACAGAAACTGTCAATTGCCGGCTATCCCTCATGAGGCTTTTCTGTGTAACAAAATGTTTGATAAAGTTAACTGGTATGTCTACTTATAAAACGTGATGTTGATCACACAAACGCGCGCTCTGATTGGTTGAATATGCAGTCGGTTTGCACGAGGCTATGTAACACGGTTATTGTATTTTGTTTGGCTTTATTTTATAAAAGAAATAGAAAATGGCCGCTTCTTGTTTCATAGCCTGATGCAAACACGAGAGAAAGTTTGGGAGAATTCGAAAGTACTTATGGAAACCCGAGGCACATTGGTGAAACCAAGAGCATTGATTTGCATGGAAGACGTAATAACAACGACAAAGTTAATCTTTCCTGCCATTCAAACTTGACAATCTTGCACGTCCTACATTTGGGGTCCATGTTTCCCTATAAAGCTTTACCCAGAATAGAAACAGAAAGGTTACAGAAAGGAACAAACATATTTCTCTTTGAAATCGGCACTACAGCAAGGAATGATTCTAGAAATACAGCACTCACAGAACATCGCCAATGTATAGAAGGCATTATTCAGTTGCTTTTTCGTTGACAACGCCCTGAATTTCTATGACGGAGGGAAAAGGATCCAAAGCTGTTAAAATCGATAAGGGCGGTTGGTTGTTTTACCGTGATAAACGACGGATAAGCTTTTATGATTACAAAGTCCGACATACCGGCACCAAGAACTTAAGCCAGCGTAAGAGTAGTGGCTAGCTATAGTGCAAGGCGTAAACCAAAACGAAATCTTCAGCGTTCTATGACCAATTTAGTTTAACTCCGAAGCCGAAGCCGAATATAGGAAATTGCTTCAAATCTGCAACAAACGGCTGCAAATTTTAACCTTCCACAAACCTAAACATCTCCGAAATAGCCAGTTTACTAAGCTATCGATCGTTAAAGATTGCTCGTATAAAGTCGATTCATTTAAAGGTAAATTTATTGAAAGCAAACATCCTTCAATAGTGTAAACGGAAAATGTTGCCAAGAAAGCGATGTGATCTGTGATGTCACTTCATACAATCGGCTTTTGACATCGCCATTTCGAATGCACAAGTCGAGAGTGGATGTCGATTGGCAGGCAAGAAATTTCCTGAACATTTCAGGTACATTTACATGTACGATTGCGCGAGCGATGCAAAGTGCTTCAACACGCGAAAACAGAGAGGAGATAAAAAGAAAGCGGGATGCGGGCTGCGGGCTGTGGGCTCTCTCGTCAGTTGTAATACTTGAAAAGTCTCAATCATTTTTTAGAGTAAAACCGAGAAATTTCTTTACAGTCTAACTGGCTCTTGCCTACCTTGTACAGCTTCTTATTGATAACGACATCCATGACTGTTTTCTGGAGGGGAGTAAATAAAAGATGGTATCAGACTTGTTGTTACTTATTGAACGGTCGCTTAACACTAAAACGCTAATTTTGGAAAAATTCTGATTTTTTTGTTATAGTAACGCGATGGAATATTATCTCGTCCAAGGGGAGTATCAATACTGATGAGCCATCGGCACTAATGAGCCATCGGATTGCAGCAGACTCAACCGTCAACCATACAGTAACCATCAAATTTTGGCCATAGTGTAATCCATGTCTTTGCTCACCATCGTTAGTCATGCACAGTACGTAATGGATTCTATCACGTTTTTGAGTCACCTACTTTTCAATGTTGGGTTTAATTTCCTATGGTCTAAATATCAATGACCCCACCCCTTTAACACACACTTTCACTCCCAGAGTAGCACTTGAACTTGAGTCAATAAATGTGGTTGTACCTTTCGAGTCTGTGGATGAAACCCTAAGTTGTGTATGACCATTCAAATGAAAGTATTAAGTGGTACTTTCAAGTGGCGGACAGCTCTAATAACACAGTATCATACCTCGTATTCGTCGTTCTTTCCAAGCCCTGTAGCAGAGAACGGCAACTTCTGGGCACTTAATTGGTGCTATCCATTTATAGTCAACCAAACGAGTTAAAAATATCTTGTATGCGCATGACTGCCAACGGCCTGTCTGGGAGGTCTATAAACAAAACTTCCTAGTCACGTTTTACTAGTCATGTTTGAACTTGTCAATGGTTCATGCTCCACCTTGGAGCCAAGGGCTTAAGTAAATACTAAGTAAGTAAGTAGTTACGTTCCTGTATTTTTGCCAAATTGGACGCGAGTGATATCGAAACTTGCAAAAACAAGTATCTTGCCCTCCATCACGTAGTTAACTTAATAAACATGGTATAGAGGCAGTTGTTATCAACGTGATCAACAGTGATTTTGTTTACGCTAGAATAATGTTGTCACTTTTGTAGTATAAATCTACACATGCGTTAACTTCCCTTTACATTCACTGGGCAGTCCAGGATGCCTCGATGATTAAGGGTCTTGATAAAACAGCTAAACTTTCTTTTCTAACCCCTGAATACAGGTTCGTAAGTATGCTGGACATTAATTATCGAACCCCCTTCCTATTATGCAAAGCCAAACCAAACAGTATGAAGTTCATGTTTGTACTGTAATCAACCAACCGTGATGTAACATTTCATGTCCGACATTTGCCAACAGTGTGGGACCTCCCAAGAATTACTTCAGGGAAAAAGAAATAACCCTTACGTGAAGGAGCAGTGAAGTATTGAGAAGTACATGTACTCCTCCACGGAACGTTATGTTTTTTTGTCAAGGAAATTTCAATTGTAATAGTTCGGACCGTTGAATTTAGAACATTTCTCCTTGAGCTTTTCTTCGTCTGAGATATACAAGGCTGGAGAAACATTCCTGTTTGTGTTTTACTGAAAAATTCTTGGAAAAGACGGAAGAGTCAAAAGCAGTTACTGCAACAACATTTACGTCAGCGCTCGCCAGAAAGAAAAAGAACAAACGCAGGAACGACCGCCCTGGATAGTTGACAATATTTTGTTTGGCAATAAAGAAAGCCAAATGTTTATTCACTCGACGTTGATTCAGCAGAAACAATTCTGGAAAGGTCATGCACCGTAAAAGGACAAGACAGCATTTATAAAATATCCGCTCTGAAATATGAAAATGAAACGAGATCAAGGGAAATTGCAATAAATTAGATATATATTGTAGCTTCACAAATTCGCCCCTCATAACAAACAACATCAGTGTTCATTTTACTACAA
This sequence comes from Desmophyllum pertusum, assembly GCA_029204205.1. Classification (NCBI taxonomy): domain Eukaryota; kingdom Metazoa; phylum Cnidaria; class Anthozoa; order Scleractinia; family Caryophylliidae; genus Desmophyllum; species Desmophyllum pertusum. Next base: position 10,093 of record MU827898.1, read on the forward strand.
CATCAGCCAAGAACAGCCCCTTGAACATGCAGCAAAGAATAGTACTTGTACAGGTTCAAGATTACACCAAGGAAAACAAACTAGAATAACCGCCGCTTTTTTGTCAAAACATCACTGAAATGGTTATTAATAAGGTGTGAATCCTCTCTCTCGTCTACTTTGCATTAAACGCCTTTCACTTTTATTTGAGCGCCTTTTACTTTTATTTGAGCGCCTTTCGCTTTTATTTGAGCCTGATACACTGTATCAAAAGACGCACGCGAGGAACTTGTCAACATCAATGTCCGTTTATTGGAAGATGTGTGCCTTCATTTCCCAACTCTATGGGACCTTCTAGAGATTACTTCGGGGGGAAAGGAAGCGATGCTAACGTGAGGTACAGAGAAGTACCTTTCCATGGGGAGTGAAATTCAACTCTTAGATATAAAACAAAATTACTCAGTAATTTTTGGAGGGGGCTGGGGGAGGGGAGGAAGGGGTCAAAAAATCGTTGATATAAGGACACCAGGGGCATTTTGTTGGCGCTTAACTGAAAAATTATTGGAAAGGGCGGAAGAAAGCAAATGAGTTTCTAGTGGCGACATTTGTGTCAACGCCTGCCTCAGCCGTGGAAGATAAAACACTTATCCTATAATTACTCCAGAAAAGGTGCAAGAAAGAAAGTATATTGTTCCTGTTTATATAATAAACTGGGATAATCGATCTGTGCCTGTGTTTTTACACAAAATTTTAAAAACATGCGTTAACTTCCCTTTACATTCACTGGGCAGTCAGGATGCCTCGATGATTAAGGGTCTTGATAAAACAGCTAAACTTCTTTGCCTAACCCCTGAATACAGGTTCGTAAGTATGCTGGACATGAATTATCGAACCCCCTTCCTATTATGCAAAGCCAAACCAAACAGTATGAAGTTCATGTTTGTACTGTAAATAAACCAACCGTGATGCAACATTTCATGTCCGACATTTGCCAACAGTGTGGGACCTCCCAAGAATTACTTCAGGGAAAAAGAAATAACCCTTACGTGAAGGAGCAGTGAAGTATTGAGAAGTACATGTACTCCTCCACGGGACGTTTATGTTTTTTTGTCAAGGAAATTTCAATTGTAATAGTTCGGACCGATTGAATTTAGAACATTTCTCCTTGAGCTTTTCTTCGTCCTGAGATATACAAGGCAGGAGAAACATTCCTGTTTGTGTTTTACTGACAAATTCTTGGAAAAGACGGAAGAAGTCAAAAGCAGTTACTGCAACAACATTTACGTCAGCGCCCGCCAGAAAGAAAAAGAACAAACGCAGGCACGACCGCCCTGAATAGTTGACAATATTTTGTTTCGCAATAAAGAAAGCCAAATGTTTATTCACTCGACGTTGATTCAGAAGAAACAATTCTGGAAAGGTCATGCACCGTAATTTAGACAAAACAGCATTTTATAAAATATCCGCTCTGAAATATGAAAATGAAACGAGATCAATGGAAATTGCAATAAATTAGATATATATTGTAGCTTCACAAATTCGCCCCTCATAACAAACAACATATTCATTTTACTACAAAATCAGCCAAGAACAGCCCCTTGAACATGCAGCAAAGAATAGTACTTGTGGCAGGTTCAAGATTACACCAAGGAAAACAAACTTACAATAATAAACATAAGTCTCACTTAATATTGGACTAACGAATAAGCGTAGAATAACCGCCGCTTTTTTGTCAAAACATCACTGAAATGGTTATTAATAAGAGTGTGAATCCTCTCTCGTCGTCTACTTTGCATTAAGCGCCTTTCACTTTTATTTGAGCGCCCTTTTCGCTTTTATTTGAGCCTGGTACACTGTATCAAAAGACGCACGCGAGGAACTTGTCAACTCAATGTCGTTTATTGGAAGATGTGTGCCTATGGACCTTCTAGAGATTACTTCGGGGGGAAAAGGAAGCGATGCTAACGTGAGGTACAGAGAAGTACCTTTCCATGGGGAGTGAAATTCAACTCTTAGATATAAAACAAATTACTCAGTAATTTTTGGAGGGGGCTGGGGGAGGGGAGGAAGGGGTCAAGAAAATCGTTGATATAGGGCACCAGGGGCATTTGTTGGCGCTTAACTGAAAAATTCTTGGAAAAGACGGAAGAAAGCAAATGAGTTCTAGTGGCGACATTTGTGTCAACGCCTGCCTCAGCCGTGGAAGATAAAACACTTATCCTATAATTACTCCAGAAAAGGTGCAAGAAAGAAAGTATATTGTTCCTGTTTATATAATAAACTGGGATAATCGATCTGTGGCCTGTGTTTTTACACAAAAATTTAAAAAAAAAACATATTCACGCGAGTTAGTGTTATTCACTTCAAACGAGTTATCGGTAGAAGTACCTCACTACAGCAGTACCCCGGCCTTACGACCATCTCGTTTATATGACCACTTTCTTTTGTCCCGAACTTATAAAAGTTCTGTCAGTCATTTTCATTCATGTGAGTAAGACTCTGATTCACTTCACAAACGAGTTATCGGTATAGGTGCCTCAGTTGAATTTCCAGAATAGTGCAAAAATTAATAATACATGGGTGGGCGAAGATACGAAATGGTCTCCTCAAGTGTTCAACTCGATATCTCAAAAGCCAGCGCGCCGAATATAACGGAAGATTGCCGAATAATTCACATGTGAAAGATATCGTATATTTTACAGTATATAAAGATACGATTTTTTTCAGCGAGAGAAATCCTTGTAATTAACTCTAGTTTATACAAGATAGATTCGACCACCTTGAATGGTTGACACTCTACGCTTTCGTGTTTAATGGATGGGCGTGTCCGCAACTGGAAATATTTAGTTTGGCAATAACCTGAGGCTATTCACGGAAAGTAGTTGAACACACTGGAGGAGGTCACTGTTGCAGCACAAACAAACATCTACGTTATATTCCTGTAGCAAAGAATTCAACAAATATCTCTATGAAGTATGAAATATTTCTAACAGACAATACGAAAAGCCATTAATTAGTTGGCTCACGTCTAAAACCCCTCGGAAGAAACAATCTGTTTGTGCTTAACTGGTATACCGTAAAATCCCAGTTATAAGCCCCCCCCCCCCCCCCCGACACACACCCCGGTCCCCGCTTATAAGCCCCTGTTAATGCTGTTACTTGAAATGTGATTTTGTTCCCAATATATTGACTGAAATGATCGATTTATTGTTATGTTAATCTTAAAGACTAGTAAATGGAAAACGTATCTTTATAATGCTGCATCTACTTGTTTCTTATCAGCTAATTTTTTTATACCGCTGATAAGCCCCCCGCCGCCCCCCCCCCCCCCCCCCCCCAACCCAACCCATCGGATATAAGAACCCGTGTATAAGCCCAAGATTTGTAACCGCGGGATTTTACGCATCAACGACTGCCAAAAAAAGAGGACACGGTCATCGAGAGATATCATCTCACACCTCAACACACCTCCTTCAGGGGCACGTAGCGCAATTAGGACAAAATTAAAGAACGGAGCACGACAGAAGCATTTATGAAATATCTGCTAGTTCATTTTATTGGATAGATATTAAAAAATCAACCCTGCAAACAGAGCTGCAAACATGCTTGGTACATGCAGTATAAGCACACTTACAACACTGACTTAACACGCGCACCCTGCGAAAGCTAGTAAACAAAATCACAATAGTAAACCTCATACTCAAGGTTTTTCAAATTGTCTCGTCCTCTCTCTTCATATACGGCTTCGATAATGACATTTTACTAAATTATTTGCGATTAACGAATTAGGTTGCTAAAGCGCTAAGGAATGATTCTCAGCAAAAACTAACAACTGCCGTTATATTGAATACATCAATGGACCAAGGTAACATGCTAGTTGCTCGTCTACCCTGAATTACGTGCTTTTCACTTTTATCAAAACTCTGAGAAAATAACATGTACACCTGCTACTACTGAGTTCAAATGCTTTGGCTTAACGTCTTTTCCTAGCTGAAGCCGCAGTAGCGAGCTGGCTCATGGCAAAGGGATAGAGTTTTTCTTGTCGTTGCATTGAGGTGTATGCGGAAATAAATTGACTTCGCTAAGACATAGACAAACCTTGTGACAACTCGTGTACGTGCAGGCCCAACACATGGTTCTTTTCCAGGGTCGTTTTGCCTCCAGAAGGCCGTACTGTTATATTTTAAAGATTCCCTCTACCGTGTACTTACAGCAGGCAGCAGTCCACATGTACCTGGGCACGTTTCACCCGGTACTCGTTGTGTTTGTAGCTATTGAACCTTTTCATGCCAAAATAGCTCGGTGTATTCCCTTTCCCGAAGCGTACTACGTCAGTGTTAGTCGACGGGATCGCGCCAACCACGATAAACATTTGAGCACCTTTCACAGCGCAGTAGTATTGGCCCCACCTTAATGAGAACGTTGTTCACAGACTCTCCATGCGCCTTGATTAAAAGTTGCAAACTGAGGGACAACGTTAGTGTATAGTGAATGTTGCTTTCATCCTGTGTTTGTTCCCATAGCCATATTGAGACGCAATCAAATGTCCCTTGTGCATATGCTGGATACTTCACTGGGGGAAATTCATTTTTAGAGGCTTCGTAATCGGCGTCTTTTTGTTGGAAAATACGGGTGGAGGCCGTTCAGTCCTTCGCTTTTGCGAAAACGAAATATTTGGTCGATCGCCAGAACTTCCTGATAATTGTTCCCCACTTATCATGGTGGCCGCATAGAGTGGGAATTCGGTTATTACAGTCATACAGAATGGCTACTGTACCACCCTCACACAGATACGCCAGGTTTTGTACGGCTCGCTCCACAAGCCCGAACTGTTCCACGCCTTTTGGCAAGTACTCAGCCCAGTTAGATCGCGGTTTTCCTTTATCGTCACAAGCCCTCCATGATGTTGCACTCACCAGTCATTGATACCGGTTGACACCATTCGTACTACACTTCTCTTCGCCGGTTATTCCTTGCAACAAATACGCAATCACTACGAGGAGCGGTACACTTGCGGTGACTTTCCCCATGGCTTTGCTGGCTACGTGAATTGAATGAGCAATTAAACAAATTCCAAAGGTTATTTAATTGTTTTGATTGTGTAATAACCTCGTTTTCAGAGTCTTGCTTTGACCCAGGCCGCCGGTAACCAATGCCAGGCACGTTCAAACGAAGTTTGAAAAGATAGCCTGAAACAAGATTTCCGGTTCTAGTCATAATAATTGTTTTCCTTCGATAATCCTATTGACCTTTCCTGTATCAAGTTATATTCCCTATTTCACCACTGAGGGTTTCTAACTTGCGTCCAATCAAACAAGTATAACGTTACTTCAACATTTCTATGTCAAGTGCCCTCCCTGGAGGGGTGGGGACTCCCATATAAAAGTCCCCCTAAAAGGTATTAAAATCTCGTTTTGTGGGAACAATTCTAAGACAAAACTAGTACCTGTCATATTTTTTCCGGCTTAATAGCCTCTAACGGTAGTCATTTTAGATTTTAAACACAACCACGAATTTTAACCCCTAAAAGGTAAGACGATCACCCCCGTCACTTGTATATGGGATTCCCCCCCCCCCCCCCCCCCCCCCGGTTCAGAATATCATGGAGTACAATTAGTCAGCTATACGTTATGTTCTAGTAGCAGAGAAGAGAAGACAGGTTTTATGAAATATCTGTCAGCCAATAATCATGTCCCTCAAACAAAGCAGTACATGTTCCTGCCACTAAACTTGTCCGAACGACGTACAATCATCCTCGCCAAACGAATATAGAATTGATCACATGTAATAACAGGACCTTTCGTGGAGTGTCGGACATGGTACGGTCGGCACTTGGTCGATCGAGTCACACTCAGTCTTGTGACTATCGATATTTCGACACGTGGTCATGATCAGTAGCTCCGATGTCTCAGTCGACAGAAGATCGGCGGCATATCGTTTATAATCGTTGGTGTATCGGTGTAGTGTCGGCGCAAGTCGGCTCAGGTAAACGAGGCGATTGTATATAGGTAGGCTCGATTACCAGCCGCTGTTCGGGAACGAAGACCGGACTCGAGGCTGTTGTATTGAAACATAGCTTTTATGAAACAGTGTCCAATGTAACTGAAACAACATTTAAAAACTGTACCTTTTAATTACTTGCGAGAAAGAATTGCTCGCTTCGGTTGTAAGAAAATCCAGTGTTGTCATTTCCCCTTCATTTCTAAGTGGAGTTTTGAGGGATCTGTACTGATCTAGTTAATGAAAACACTGCATTCATAGTAAGCAAAACAGAAAAGCGGATCAGAACGCAACCTTTTTGGAAACATGAATGAGATAAAAAACAACAATAAATGCTTGAGGATACTCTTAACCCCCTAAATTCCAGTTTTTTCAGTCGATAGGTGAATGCGCTCTGTTCGTGTAACAGTTAGGACGCATTCTCAATATTACCTTTTCAAAGTACTTATTGATAAAGAGAATTCCAGTTTTTTCAGTCAATAGGTGAAATGCGCTCTGTTCGTGTAACAGTTAGGACGCATTCTCAATATTATCTTTTCAAAGTACTTTAATATTGATAAAAAGAATTGCAGTTTTTTCAGTCGATAGGTGAATGCGCTCTGTTCATGTAAACAGTTAGGACGCATTCTCAATATTACCTTTTCAAAGTACTTTAATATTGATAAAAAGAATTGCAGTTTTTTCAGTCGATAGGTGAATGCGCTCTGTTCATGTAACAGTTGAGGAAGCATTCTCAATATTACCTTTTCAAAGTACTTATTGATAAAGAGAATTCTAGTTTTTTCAGTCGATAGGTGAAAGCGCTCTGTTCATGTAACAGTTAGGACGCATTCTCAATATTACCTTTTCAAAGTACTTATTGATAAAGAGAATTCTAGTTTTTTCAGGTCAATAGGCGAATGCGCTCTGTTCATGTAACAGTTAGGACGCATTCCTCAATATTACCTTTTCAAAGTACTTATTGATAAAGAGAATTCTAGTTTTTTCAGGTCAATAGGCGAATGCGCTCTGTTCATGTAACAGTTAGGACGCATTCTCAATATTACCTTTTCAAAGTACTTATTGATAAAGAAAATTCTAGTTTTTTCAGTCGATAGGTGAATGCGCTCTGTTCATGTAACAGTTAGGACGCATTCTCAATATTACCTTTCAAAGTACTTATTGATAAAGAGAATTCTAGTTTTTTCAGGTCAATAGGCGAATGCGCTCTGTTCATGTAACAGTTAGGACGCATTCTCAATATTACCTTTCAAAGTACTTATTGATAAAGAAAATTCTAGTTTTTTCAGTCGATAGGCGAATGCGCTCTGTTCATGTAACAGTTAGGACGCATTCTCAATATTATTACCTTTTCAAGGTACTTATTGATTAAGAGAATTCTAGTTGTTTCAACGGATAGGTGAATGCGCTCTGTTCATTTAACAGCTACAGTAGGAAGCATTCTCAAAGAGAATTCCATTTCTTTTAGATCGATGAGCGAAGGCCGACTGTTCATGTAACAGCTAGGGCGATTCTCGATATTATCTTTTCAAAGTACTCATTGATAAAGATAATTCCAGTTTTTATGATCGATGAGCGAAGGCTGACTGTTCATGTGACAGCGAAGAGAGCAATTCATAACACTACCTTTCCAAAGTATGCATTGGTAAAGTGAATTGTACTCCGCTGCTGCTAGCTTCAGTAAAGTCCAGTGCTGCTGTCACAGCTGATACCATATCAGAGCTTTTCCATTCTCCATCCTCCATCTGTTTTATTCTTTTAAAGTTGACTGCTTTCTTGTTTAGCGCATTCTCGGTCAAGTCAGGGTTAAGTTTCATTTCTGTCGCATCATAAGTTTGCCAAAAATCCACAGGTGACCTGATGGAATGAATCATTTAAATCACAAGATGTATTTGAGCAACCAGTCTAGAAAATAGGGTAAACCGTACGGAGCATGCAAAGCGCCGAGTTTTAACTCCTTTATTCAAAAGTTTTCAAAGGTAAACGTACAGCCTCACTCGGCACAAATTGGCACACACTGCTGGAGCCTATCCCCGTTTCTGTAGCATGAAGCGACTAAGAGTATTGCTACTCTCCTTGGATGGGATGCTAGTCCATCGCAAGTACCCTAATTTTTACTCCTGGGTGGAGAGGGGCACTGTGAGAGTAAGTGTCTTGCCCAAAAACACAACACAGTGACCCCGGCTAGCGCTCGAACCTGGCCTTTCGATCCAGAGTCCAGTGCGCTAACCATTAGGGACCGTTCCTTTTTTATGAGCATGGGGAGCTGGTGGAATTTGTGGATTGTCATTAACAAATTGTATGACCCCCCTCTTTTACCCCCTTGCAGCCCTTGCCAATTTTCTTTTTCCCTTTTAGATGTTGGAAGCCATATTTTTGTGTCTTCAATCTCCATGGATACCAGCCGAGAGTAAAATTGTAGTGGCAGCCTCAAGGTGGTAGCGCCAAACTGAGGCTTGTAAATCCTGCTCACTGATTGGTCAAAACGCTGCAATTCTTCATGAGGTTATTTTGTTTGGTACATTTCTCAGTGCAAGAAATAGACTTCTCAAACTCATGAATAATTCATCAAGTAAAAACAAAGGAAATCATAACCGTGACGGTGGCTTGGATATCTGATCTTAATTTGCGTAGATTTTTTCGATTTTATTTCTCCGTTTACTTCTTAACTTTAGTTTCGATTGAGAAGATATATCAAAAAGTCAAGACAGTGTTTCATCACACTTCCAAACACGTCGAATTTCGTCAAAAATTTTCCGCTGCTCGTCGTATTTTCAAACTCTCTTCTTGGTGCCGATTTGGAAATCAGATGAAACACTGTCTCTTGTGTTTGATAAATTACTTGTACTCACATTCTCATCAATGAAGAAAAACTGGCCTTTACTTGGTGCTCCTTCAGCAACATGATGGGCAACTAACCGTACAGCAGGGTGAAAGTACCCAGTTCCCAAAAGAGCCAATTCCCATGCGGTCGTGCTATCAGCATTACTAAGCTCTGGGTCATTCACGTCAGATCTGAACACACCAGTGCCCATGCTTTCACTGTCAAGTTGGGCTTGAACTTTAGTGTGAGACTGGGAACAAATAAGAAAGAAAAGAAGTTAGCAACTGTATGACAATGTGCAGAGAGAGAGAGAGTCGCTGAAAAAGTCATAATACGCAACGAGTGAATGAGTTTCTAACTATCGTTTGTGGTTGGAAATCCATTTTAGTGAGAGAAGTTGTAGTCTCCTTCACACTTTGGGTTGTCACGCAAGGCTTGAACAATATATTTATTGTAATTATTATATTATTGTATTTATATTCTTAATTAATTTAAATTTGTATTTGATGCTGAAAACCCCACTTAGGAAGCTTCAATAAAGTATGTAAGGCTTGAAACGTGACGCATGTACCCTCGTTGCGCTTTTCTGGTGCGATAACTTTGGAGTACTCGTGAGTGCTCGCGCTGTTTCTTGGTTGGATAATAGCAATCGGAAACTCAAGTCTTTAGCCGTGTGTGGATTATTTTTGGATCATATGAACGGTCTTAGTCGTAAATATTCGTGATATTTGTTATGTTTGGACTGAGGTTACCTGAAGAAATGACTTGACATAGGCTAGAAAAGCCAGTGCGCTGTTTGCTTGTGACTGTAAACTTACAGTACAAAGACGTTTAACAAAAACCTGCCACTCTTTGAATAGGAACCTGTTGAACAGTACAAACAATTCATTGTCAAAAATTGTAAGTCAGTAAGACAGGTGGTCATGTGCTATTCGCTCTTGGTATAACCACAGTCTGGAGAACAATGAAATACCAGTTGAGGGTGAGACTGGACTGAGCCCGCGGGTTTCATCCCGAGGTTGCTAAGCAACGTGACGTATCCTCATTGCGCTATGCTGGTGACCAGCCGCGTGATAACTTTCGGAGTACTCGTGAGTGCTCGCGCTGTTTCTTGATTGGATAATAACAGAAACTCTTTGATCGCTTCAACGAAGATTTGCCAAAAACGGCACTTGTTCCCCTGACTGTATTCATGCTAATTGACCGATTTCGATATATTAAAATTCTAACTTGGCTCCGAGGCTTAGGGGAATAAAACAAAAGACATCGAAAAGAAATCACATCGAGGTTGAGGGATGAATAAATCATTTATTTTGTTTTATTCCCCTAAGCCTCGGAGCCAAGTTAGAATTTTAATATATCGAAATTGGCCTATTAAAGCGCCACCGACTGTATAGACTAATTATTGCGAATAGCCAATGCTGCATTTTATTATACGACATAGCATTTTAGAGTGCGAATACGCACCAAAACGAGTGCAAATATGAGGCCGTATTACACTCTTCTTCTTCTTTTTGCACAGGAGCATTGAAATCGCTTTATTGGTACCTTGCATGTACTTGCGAGTACCAATATATTCTCACATTTTTAGATTTAGTCTCCCCTTATTAATTAAATTCGAGTTGTGACATTCATTACTTATCGATACACTCTTAAAATAATTAAATTTTAAATCCATTACTTTACTTAATTTTCCTTATACCTTATTATTTAGTTTTGTATTTTCTGTGGTCGAGCACTTTTATCATGAGCCCCTTGTTCGGGAGAATGGGCAACCACTCCCTGTGTAACTACCTTAAATAAATTGTTGTATTGTATTATTGTATTGTACTTGCGACTCTGTTTGGCCACCCAACGCAATTCAACGCAAGTTCGTATTTCAAAACTTGCGACCACTTACGACTCCGTTTGGCCATGGCTTAAGCTCGGATCACAACAGACATGCATTGGTTATTTTATTTATTAAAGGTATCTTTATACCTGCTTTCGTCTCTTTTAAGCATTTCTTCTAGACACTGCAATGCGACAGGAACATCCTGGCTGCTATACCCTTTATTTAAACAACCAGAAATACACAAATAAGTTCAAAACGATACTGAAATAATAAATAACCTTGACAACCACAGGCAAGCTCCCATGTCTCCAATTTCACAAAGATGTCAAAGGTACCCCAAGAAGGCAGCTATCTTAACAAGTTTTTCTACGTATTTCACTAAAACTCAAAAGAAAGTCGATCGCTTCTTGAGCTAAGTTAGTGGCGGCCGAGCTCCAGCACAACAAAACACTTCAGCGTGTTTAGACTGTTTAGCTCGCAAAAATGTCAATGTAAAGCAAGAGGGGGTCTCTTCCAATGATAATTTTTTCAATGAAATATATTTCTAATTTTCAGTCCATAGCTGAGCTATTTTAAGAGCGCTAACTGATTGGTCAGTTCGAGTAACGCGATGTCGGAACCTCGACCAGAAGGAAATAAAAATAACTTTCACAACAAGGCACATTTCAAAAAATGATCATGGGGAACAGGGAATCCTTCTCTTACATCATCTTCTCGTGGGTAAAGTCAAGAATAGGGCATGTGTACAGCACGTGTACAGCACGTGTACATGCACAAACAAACATAACTCATCCAGCTCTTACCGACATGAACTTGCAGTAGGGATACGTACAACATGCAATAGAATCCTCGTGGATCAATGTTCAGTGCTTCACCTGTTTGATAACAAATAGTTTGGTTTAGTCGGTGCAACAAGTGCTGCTTTCATTTCGCAAATCCTTGTGGAAGCATTTAATCAACAAATAGCGCGAGTACCTCGAATGGTGTCGCTTCAACACGGCATCGTAGAGCGGTTTTCAAATGAGTAATCCAGAATTGCTTTGGTTTTGCTGCACTACACTCTGTGATTGGTTTATAAATCTCGCGCCACTTACATGTACTCAACCAATCAGATGCAAAACCAAAACCAATCGCAGTTTGGTCACACGCGTTTTCCCGCGCTTGGCGTCGTTTACGTGTATTTGCTTCTAGTTTTCTTTGGCTCATTTTGTTGTTTTCGTTTGTATTAACCATTGTAATAACTTTGGCTTTGGTTTTACGACACTCAATTGAAAAAACCGCTCTAATACGCCATCTTGTTGATTCTGGTTATATAATTGTTGAAACACTTCTTGCCCCTCCCAATCCCTCCTTCAATGTTGACAACACACTTCAGAACTGGTTCATGAGTGCGTTTTGCCTGTCACTAACATTAGAGAGATTAAGCATCACATTTGTTTTCCTGCAAACGGCAAAAATCCCACTGCTGCCGTCTGCCGGTGGCCGCTTGTACGTGAAAGAGAGTAGTTTTGAGTTTGTTTTGAACATGTTCATTTTTGCCATTTTTCTGATGGATTTATCGAAAGCGACTCTGCTCGCAGGGTAGTAAGTAAGATAAACGGCAAGCTGCCGTTTGCCGTTTGCCGTAGAACGTCATGCTTAAATTAAGAGGGGGAAGAAGGGGGGTGTGGGCACCCATCAAGTAGTTATGACGGTCACAATTTCATGTTTTTGAAGATATTTCAAGGAAATGGGACCAAGATTATAGCATGGCTCTGTGAGTCCCTGACAACATCACATAATAAAATAAACAAATAATTAAATAAATCCACAAGTTGACTCAGAATGCTAAATCGTTTATCTTTTATAATATAAAACTGTACTGCTGCTGTACTGTGTCTAGCGTCATAGGCACGTAATGCGTGTGAGACGCTAGACAATATTACCAACTAACCTTGACCAGATAGAATTTTAAATGCTGTCAGTACACAATTGAGAGTTTCTCTGAGGGTCAGCTCCTATGAAAGCAACAATAAAACAAATAAGAATTGTCAACAAACAAATTAAAATATTGCCTCAGAATTTCTTAGTGGAAATTGTTGCGTGCAATGCTGCTACAGAAGTAGAAAACGATTCTACTTCTGCAACATCGAGGGCAACAATTTCAGGGTGGATGCATGGTGCAATTCAGACATTGAGTACAACATTGCAAAGTATTGCTAGTAATACGACACTCGCAGCTCCTCGTGAAGTTCAGGGGAGTGACATTTTTTTGGGGGGTGGGAGGTAAAGGAAAATAAATAAGAATTTGGCAGGAGTGGATTACTTGAAGTTGGACATTAATTGAATTGTATATATTAAATTGGAACAGAGCCAAAGTTTTTGTTAGTTGACGTTTCAACCAGTGTCACTGCACATCTTTAGAGCAGGCTCGTCTATTGGCATGAAAACCAGTGAGAGAACAGCGTCAATACCAGGAAGAAGAACTAAGTCAGCGATAGCAGAGTATGCAAGGGTCATGAATCACGACGGTGATAAACTAGGAGGAAGCCGAAATCTTGGACAACGAAGGCGATCGTTTTATACGCTGGGTACGCCAAAGTCTTTGAATAAGAAGACGAAAAAGATCGATGAATAAAGATGAAGGGGACTACGAGCTTTCGTACATCTGGGGCCTCTTATCCCGCACGTCCCTCTTGGGAGGAGTAACCATGTGGCCAATTAAACAGCTACTGGACGCGATATAGTTGGGTTTCATGTAACTAAGGACGAGCCTACTCTCAAGATAACCAGTAACACCGGTCAAAACGTCAACTAATGAAAACTATTTGTATTAATTATAAAGTTGAAACAGCTGGATGACTGCAAGTAGTATTGCCCTGTGTGTCCTTTTACAGATCGAACACTCGAACCATGAAATGCTATGGCTTTATTTTTACTTACAAACTTGGAATCCCGATTTCTTGAACCTCGAAGGGAAACGAAAATTGGTTCGAGAAATCGGGAGTTCGAAATATTGGAGGTAAAATTACAGTGAAACAAATCCAAGGGAAACCATCACGATGGTAAATAAACACATAGCGTTCATGGTTCGAGTGTCCGCTCTGTAAGACTGTCAAGTGATGAGTACACTGACATTGTATACCTTGTTGCTTAAAAGTGTCTGAAGTGCTGCCATAAGATCATTAAAGAAGTCGACATTGATGAGGTGTGCAAACTTGGCGAGTCCCTCAAGAACAGGAGACAGCAGCGGGGAGTGTCCAACTGTCTTCAAAACCCGGAAATAAATCACAAACACGAACTTGATGATCTCCGTTTGCTGTGAAAAGGGAAAGAGAAATTATAATCAAAATAATGTTCAATATAACAAGCTTCTCGTCCTTGGTACATGTATCCGTCAAACAGACAGGAGGTAGTGTAGGCAAGGCTTGGAGATGAGATCTGCAATCCTAGACAATAACATTGGTACACTCGACAAATCCTATACATGTACATGACCCAATCTCAAGTGTCCCAACAACTCTTGTCTGAAATTGTGGCTCTTAATTCAAGTGTAAATCCTCGTAATATTCGCACTAATGTTTATAAAGCCAACTAGTTGGTACTCTTAAAGGGACACTGTCCTGATTTTAGCATGATTTGGGGAAGCTCAGAAACATATCTAGATCATAGGAAGTTGAACAATAATGGTTTAATTATGTAGAATAGCACTCGACAAATGACAGGAACCCATTAGGAAGTGAGGATGACAAACAACAGCGAGGATGGAAATGGATTGCAATATGGATTTTTGAAAAAACGTTAGGATGTCAGTTTTTCAAAGTTTCAAATTTGGCTCAGAAATCTTTGAAATTTTGCAAAACTTTTGTTGCAGTATGGAATTTCTTGAAGAAATTGCTTTTTATCATTTAGTTAGAGTTCATTAAGTTGTTATTTCATAGATTTAGGGACCATTTCATGCATTTATAACAGTTTTGAGCAAATACGCCGGGACAGTGTCCCTTTAACTAGGGTATATTAATTTTAGTTGGCAATGTAGTATTCTTCACTGAGTTCTTCGGTTGATACTCTTTGTATTCTTCCACACTTATGGTATTAATTTTATATTCTTCTTTATTTTTACGAAATAAACAAGATGTTAAACTACAGTAGGTGTGATAAGACTGGTAGAAACCCATTTACCAATCTGCATTTGTTTCATAAAAGAAGTAGAAACCGTTCCTTCCTCCACTGTTTCCATATACCAAATAGAAAACGTTTCCCGTGTTTCCATAGAGTTTGGTAACACGAGTGAGTTTAGGAGAACGAGAAATGCTGTGGAAACGAGTGTTTACACAGCAATTTCGAGTTCTCCCAAACTTTCACAAGTGTTACCATAACTATATGGAAACACAGGGAAAACGTTTTTTTTTTTACTGTTTTTATGAAATAAAAGCACGAAGCAATTAGAAATGAAATGAATGACAATCAGTAAGGAGAATTAACATTTTGAGAATTAACATTTTGTGGAGGCAGCGTGGCTGAGTGGTTTAGGGCGCTGGTCCGCTGGTTGTGGCTGAGTGGTTTAGGGCGCTGGTGCGCTGGTCCGCTGGTTGTGGCCGAGTGGTTTAGGGCGCTGGTCCGCTGGTGTGTGGCCGAGTGGTTTAGGGCGTTGGTCTTGTAATCCGGAGGTCCCGAGTTCAAGCCCTCCACCCTGCCACTAACTGAATTTGTTCTCAGTAGTCCCGAGTTCAACTCCTAGGCTGCGCCCTGTAAAATAGCCAACTGACCTGCCTCCTGTGAGTTGAGATTTTAAACCATGTTATGTTCATTTGCAATGTTTGTTTCTGTGTTTGTTTACATTAGCTCTGAAAAGACCCATTGGGGAGTGGTCAATTAAGATTTTGTTTTGTTTTGGGCATGTGACTGTTCACTCACCAGTTTTGCTCTTTTCTGTTGGCTTTCAACAGCTTCTGTCTCTTGAAGTTCTTTATCAAGTTTTTTCATTTCCCTTTTTCTCTAAAACAATAAATATATCATGGTGTTAGAGTAATTAATCAATCCTTTATTTAACCACGTCTCACCCAGGAGCTAAAATAAGCTCATTCAAACATGAACGTGAAATAAATAAATAAAATGATATACTAATTACATTAACAATAATACGTGTTTAAATTAACAATGACAATATAAAGACGATAAAATACTACTCTACTTATTATTGATACTAAATTAAATATTAAAACCTTTTCTATATCGTGCTCGTATCGTGTTTTTGGCAAATCTTTGTTAAATCACTTATTATTAAAGTATTTCAATCATTATTGTTATTATCCAATCATAAATCAGAGCGAGCACTTCGAAAATTGTCATGCCAGAATACCGCAACATTTGAGGGTACATCATGTCACTTAGCAATTTCAGACACAAATTTCGGGCTCAGTCCTGTCTTGGAGACTGGATTTCAACTGGTCATTATTGTTCCCCCGACTGTATAATATCACATCATGTGTGTTCCGGACAGTGTGCTAAGTTGTTGATCATCACAAGGTTCTTTACATCATGAAGGTCATATGACAAACGCACCTTTTTCTCTTTCTTGGACATCTTTCCTTTCAGTTTCTTTTCCATTCTATTCTTGTTTTTCTCAATCTTCAGTTCCACTGCAGATTTCTTCTCATTGTGTTGTTGAAGCGACTGTATGTCAATGTTACTAATCCTCAAATACAGCAATGTTTCCAAAACCTGTGGTTTGTAAGAAAACGTTAGCAAGTAATGTAATAAACACAAGAGACAGTGTTTCATTCGATTTCCAAATACCGCATTTGGGAGTTCATTGTATAATTAGGAAAGCAACATCCCTACATTGCAAGTTCTTTGGAATTTTTATTAAAGTGAGAGGGGTAAAAGACGGAACTAGTAGATAACATCACCAACAAGTTTGGAAGTACTACCAAATAATAATAATTAATGGCACTGACAAAAGACATGCATGCACGTTTTTTTTTAACTTTCTTTGTTATTAATTTTTCTCTCGCTTTATTTTGTGATTTTGTTTCTACCGAAACATCGAGATAAGTTAAATATTTTTAATGAAAATTGTCAATGGCAGGGAAGGTCAAATTTTTCTTTGATTTTGTGAGGAAAAATTTGTACACATGTAGTAGGTTTTTTGTGTGGCCCAATTAATCCTATCGTGCTCATTAGGCATCACAAGTGGTACAAGGACCATGATCCCCTCGAGGCCAGTTTTGGCCGGTTTAGGAGTCAATGGTTTAATACGATTTTCCCCTCCAACTGTTTTACAAATCGTTTTAGTGAGCATTATAATCCCATGCTCTGTAGCCATATATTTGTTATCAGGGGTAATCCCTGGGTAACCCCCATGCTATGCAGCCATCTATTTGTTATCATGGGTAACCTCTGTCTATACTTACACAAGATTGAACTCTAAATCCTTTACTTTTCACAAACTTACTGATAACTTTCACAACCTAACAAGATCAAGAAACACAACTAAATGTTAAATAATATTTCTCACAATATCGTTACACAGTATGATATATACATGTATGACTATTAGATATATGCATGTAAAGTAGGAAAATGTTGCAATTAGTTCTGATCAATTTGTTTCTTTACTGTGTTCAACAGTTTTTAGTGAATGGGTGGCAGTCATCAAGTGTTATTGTGGCAGTAATATTTGGGAATTATAAAGTCACGCGGATGTTTGGGAAAATACAAAGTAATACAACAGATCAATAATTATTGCTACAATGAATTTTAGTTGACTAGCTTGGAGGTTGAAACCTTTGGGACAAGCACTAAATCATATTTGTTTTGTAAGATAAAGAATTTTGCAAAATGTATCCTGAAAGTGATATAATAAAGTTAAGCAAGTTACTCTTCAATGTACCTGTAGTCAGACAAAATTTACCTATGTAGGAGGGGGGGGGGGGGGAGCAGGGGTATTAACTTCCTGCTTCCTGTACCTTTTTCATCCCTTCCATTGTGGTTGCATGCCGCCTCTCTGTTCTTTTTCTAATGCAAAATAATATGCAATATTGCAAAAAAAAATTCCTGTTTCTCCTGGTGACCCGCCACCTTGGGAATCCCGCTTTCAGTCTGCTCTTCTCCCGCCTCCCATAGACTTCCTGCCCCCTTTACTCGTAGGTTCTCACCCCCCCCCCCCCCCCCCTGTCCCTCCCCACTACTTACCTCTAGAGAAACACTTCCAACAGAATCTTGTTTAAACAATGTGATAAAAGCATTGCAGCAGAACTTGGAAATCTGAGAAAGAAGACAAGTACACAGGCTATCATGCAAGTAAACCAAGAAAATGCACTAGCTGAGGATAATCAATTACCCAATGATTTACTCATGGTGGAAGGTCAATGACAATGATTTCAGAGAATTTCAGAGGTAAAAGATAAATAGGCCTTATTTATATTTACATAAGACTACATGTACACTGTAGCTAATTTCCTAATTTCACCCCCTCCCCCTTTCCCGCCCCCATTGCTTTCATAGTGCAAACTTGTAAATTTTATCATGAATGAATTCCTAAAGCAGCAAAGATGAAAATAATGCCCATTGAAAACAGCATGAAGGAGTCAGAGGTTTGAGAAGAACTTTGTGTAAACAAGGCTAATATGGTGTGAATTGTGAGCAACTGACATTATACATGTATTTATTATATGGCAAACTGGTCCACGATGAAAAGGAACATTCTGATTGGTTCCCTGAGCGGTCCGAATTTTGCAATACGGACCGCAAAGATGGACCGCTCACGAACTCATTTCGCCAAATTCCTTTTATGAAACATTGAACAAAAGAAAACTGTTTTCTAAGAAGAAAATTTTTTCCTCATGTCTGGCGGACAATTTTGGTTAAACTTTTCGCAAAGTGGCCTGAAAAATGCAAGAATATGCTTAGCTTTGGCGGCGCGCGCGTTAGCCGAGAATGGTTGCACTAATTTCTCAGCAAATTTTTTAAAAAGCCATTATAATAAAAACTTTATTGAACTAGCTTGTTCGGTCCGTATTGGGAAATATTGGTCTCGTTCTTTTTTTGCAAGTTTATGGACCTCGCCTTCGGCTCGGTCCATAAACTTGCAAAAAAAAGAACTCGACCAATATTTTCCCAATACGGACCTCACGCTAGTTCAATAACATCTATATAATGCCTGTTCGATTACAGTCATGCATGTCAATTTCACTGTGCATGATGACAATAAATTGACATGAATCTTGAAATATACATGTATAATGCACATAAATATCAGTGTATTGGCTTACCTGGCCATCCAGAAATTTATCATTCATTCTAGGTACAAGAACTGCAACAAGGTTTGTGTGAAAATTGAAGTGGGGCAAAGATGTCAAAAGATCACACATACACTGGACTGCTACAAGCATCAAACTCTGAAAAAGACAATTACATTTTATTATAAATAATATAACAAGACTTGATAAGACTTGTTTTTTTAATATAAGATACTTTAAGTATTATACATGTACATGTACTTTCAACTAGATCACTAACTGGATGATTGTGTGGTTCCAGAAAATATATGTGCGGTTCTAAAAATGTATGTTAACATAATTTATGCATGCATGCATTTCTCAAGTATCAAATTATGTCTTGGAAAATTTGAAATGATGGTTAAGTTTGGATATATAGTTACACAATGAGAAAGATATTAATCTGTCATGGACACGCGCTACTCGGAAAGAGAATTCCTAGCAGATGCAGAAAGCCACTTGGAAAAAAAATCAGTAACAGTATCAGAGTGAGATGTTTATCACATTTGAATATCTTACAGTTATATGGCCTACATGTACTGTACATGACTTGTAGCTCAGTGGTAGTGTCTGACCAGTGTACAGAAGGCCAAGAGAGAGAGAACTTGGAATTATTTTTCAGAGTAGCATGTGTTACCAACTGATTAATATCTTAGATATGTCTTCTACATTATTGTAGTAACACTGTTAACACCTTTAGTTTGTAAGAAAACAGAATAGTCTGTGTTACCTCAGATGCAATCTTTTTCTGTACCACACCATTAGTAGCAGCTGTTTTCTGATGCTTTATGCACACTGAAGTATTAAAAAAATTCTTAAATTAATTTTTATTAATTTAGAAATGGAGTGTATACATTTAGGAAAATGTAAATTATTCCTGGAAAAATGGAAAATATGGCCACCCTGGGAAAAAGGAAAACAAGCCTAGCAAACGGAATAAATCTGTATTATTGCGAATATAAATTAATTTCTCATTCCACGTTGCCTTCAGCGTAGCCATCGTGATTGCTGTATTTCATTGTGGGGAGGGCATAGGTAGAAATTTTGATGCTGTATTCAAATTTTTTTCACAAAATGTGCATAATTGTCCCAGCTGGTGGTACAGATCACATGAGTTGAGAAAGCAAAATTTCAAACTCATTCGATATTCCAGCTGGTTTTTCAAGATCAATCCGCGAACCTTTTGTACTAAAATTAGGCCAGATTGTAGTTCGAGGACTGGTCTTTAAAGATCCGGGAGATGCTTTTTAGGGCAAAACTGCTCAAAGTTGCATGCCTTGTTACAGTAGCGAGTCGAAAACTTTGAACTCATAAACCTGCTCTTGCATGTTTCAAATCGCCGTAAAAAACACATATTAATAAGAGCAAAGATAAACAGCGTCAAGTATTTTGACTTTATTTTATTAAATATAGACAGCTCCAGATACAGATTTTAGGAAGATTAATGTTCACAATACTAAGAAATTTGAATATCATAGAGACCTGTGACCACAGAAAGAGAGGATGGTAAGCCTGTGCTCACAGTGCATGTACTGTGTACATGTACTTACTTATTAGTACTAGTACTGGTAGTAGTACGTCAGACTACCATGGATTGAATGACTTATGAAACACATAATACATGTATACAGACGTCTGTAGAAAATTATATCACGTCTACATTTTGGCCACCCTCGGGGAAATGGCAAGTGGCCCCTTAATAGGGGTTGGCTGCTTAAAGAGGGTTCGTAATAAATTAGCATAAGGCGTGGTAGAAGATCAAAAGATTAGTGAAACTGGAATCACGTCAAGACGATAATAAATGCGTGTTTGAATGTTTTTATCAGTCATCACATTCTACTTTGGACTCTTGTCTGTTATCAGCTTTTTCAAAACAAGGCCAAATTAAACTATGTGTTGGGGGCTGCTTAATAGGGGTAAAAACAATAGGAGAACCCTCATTAGGACCGCCAAAAAGATGGCCATGGCCACTTATTATAGGGGTGGCCACTTAACAGGGGTTTTATTTACAGTAATATTATACTGACAATAGTTTTGGGACTTTGATAACTGGCCGCTTTTAAGCCGATAAATGGCTGTTTTTTATTTTAATAAAATACAGTAGGTGGCTGCTTAATAGGGGTTCGACTGTACTTGTAAAAAATGCTCCTGTTAAATAAAATAAATACCAATCAAAGTCTGTTGAATATTACAGACTATATTAAAGTTCACATATCATGTACATGTTAGTGCATGTACATCATCATTCTATTCATGAGCAGTTTACATGAATTATTCAAAAATCCTATACACTCAGTGTACATGTACCTTGTACAGTTTCTTCCAAGATTTGTAAGTATTGCTGGTAGTATTTCAATAGGCCTTCCTCATATTCTCTTAGTTTTTTAACCTCTTTGGATAACTGAAATATGAAGAAAAATAAGTGGAAAAATATTAAAAGTCACTTTCTATATTTTCACTGTCTGTGTACGTTACATGTAATGTCTGTGAATAACAGGGGTTCTAAAGGTTTTGAATGCCACAAAGCAAGATTAAAATGCCCAGTAAAATATTCAAACCAGAATTATCGACTTCAAATGGACGTCCCTAAACCAGTTTTACACAAACACCAACTTATGATTTGGAACCAAGACCAGTAAAGAGAATTTGCAAGTTGACAGATAAATTTGACGGTTAATGTAGAACTCACCTTTACACCTTGCTCTTTTTCTGAAGATGTTCGAATTGGATACCTGAAATTAAACCCCAAAACAGCACAATAAACACACAGTAAAGAAGCCAAAGCCAAATGAATTGTATTATCCTGACCTGTCATATAAAAACATGACAAGAATATTTGAGAACATGATGAGAAATTTAGGATAACATGGCTTTTCTCAATTGATCTGTTTCATACTCTGATAAAACATGGGTTTTTAACCAATCAGAGCACACACAGTATTATAAAAAGAAGAAATGTATGGTAGACAGGGAGTGTAAGCAGCAGGCAATGGGAACAACAAGAATGCTAAACAGTACAATAGCTCGATCTGCACATGCGTTATCCATTTTGGTACTACATTTCTTAGCCGTCCTCGGAAATTACCAAATTCTGGGTTAGAACATTAACTGCAATGGCAAATTTTTCAAAAATTTATCTTTGGATATGAATGCAGCCTAGGTGAGGATACATGTTAAGTTCTGGCACTGATCATGATAGACACTGAATGGAACAAGAGATTCACAAGTAATTTTCTGAAGTAAAATATAAATTCCTTTTTAAATCAACATTGTCCACAGAATTGCCTGATTTACTGTAACTCCCTATGTTACATGTACCATTAATGACGATTATGACTATCATTAACATAATTTATTAGTTTACTGTACATACACTGTACTTGCAACTCTAACAAACATGATTAGAAGCATGACCACAAAATTTATCTGTAAACACATACAGTAACTCACCCAGGTATGATATCCTTAAACACAGTCAATAGAGAAACCATCGCCAGCTTTTTGGTGGTTATTCTGACATCTGCATCCTTCTCATCACATAGGGAACACAATTCCCGAAGCTCAGATACCTTCAGATAGAATACATTTTATATTTTTACAAATTTAAGCTAGAAATAAGAAAGTATGTATGTGTTCCTAACACAGTATGTGTTCCTAATTCCGGCTGGCCCAAATTCCGGCCACTTTTCGTTCATCGCGTATTTTTCCATAGGAAAACGAACTTAAATAAGAAACGACTCTTTGCTAAGATTAATTATTGATATATTTCCTTTCGTAATCTTGCTTGGTGGCTTTCCTGTTGCTGTTAAAGAAGAGAATTTCGAGTTATCGTGAAGGTTGGTGAATTTGTTTTGTCCGGCATTCATTAGTTTTACATGGTTATATTTAGAATTCCCGTTTGTCTTTATACCTATGTCCATTAATAGCGCTAATTTTTGGTATGAAATACATAGAATGAATGATCTTTCTGCCAGACCAAAAAAAATTATCTACAGGTTAAATATCTGTCTAAAATTACGACTCAAACATTTCGATGTGTTTTCAGGTCGAGGTCCTAATTCCGGCCACCTCTCACAAAACCTCTTGTCAGACTGGCCGTCATGGCAGAGTGGCTTGAATGGGCTTGAATACCGTGCACTTATTTCGGTCCTAAAACAAAGCTCTCTTGGTATAATTCGCCTTTTCATTTATCAATATGGATGAAAGATGATTAAAAGTCACGGAAATTTATGTTTGTGAACAGTTTATGCGTATATTTGTGTGCTTTTCCTTGTGGCCGGAATTAGGACTCATTGGCCGGAATTAGGGCCGCCAAAGCGAACCTCTATTTTCGATACTACAAGATTATCGATAAACAACAACAGAGTTCTCCGGAAGCCCCGGCAACCGGCAAAAATCACCATCTAGTCATCCTCGGCACGCCGGCTACTTAACTCATCTGTTTGCATTTTAGTACAAATCATGGCTTAGACTTACATGTAGCTGTTCGTTGTGCTGTTAGTCTTCAATCGTGGAGCTGCCATCTTGGAAAACCACGGTCGCGTTCTTATTTACGTACCGTACCATATAATTGCAAGTTTACAACTAACTTGCTTTTTTGCATTATCTTTCTTCCCAACATATTTTTATTTACTTTCCTGGGCCGTAATTAAGACAGTTCAACAAAAAACTATTGGATGTTAACAAGAACAACGGCGCAAAACGTCCATCAAACGCAACATATGTAATTTTTCACGTTGTTATTGTATTATACATGTAGCTGTGGCGTTGGTTGGTATGTAGATTATGTAATCCTTTCTATTTTCCGCTGGTATGCAGGTTACATAATCATGTTACAAATTGAATAGTTAAGCAGTTTGCAGTTAGGAGTTGTCGTTCGACGGCATCTCCGTTTTGATCGTTTCTCTTACGTAAATTTACTTTAGTACATTAGTTTATATGTGCTGTATTACTAATGATATTAGTAAAAACACCGTTTATGTCTGATCAATAAACGAGATGCCCCCTCCTATACCATGGTCTGGTTTTGTTACTTATACTAAGTTAGAAATTATTTTGTTGTTTTTCACTGCAGAGTGATTAGACAACAATGAACAATTTCAATTGAGCTCATGACGGTCAGTGGTATTACCTTCATATAATGGCACGATGTGTCCACCATTAAATTGATTTAAACCTGATTTTAACCTGGATTTGTTTGAGTTTACTTGGTCAATGTAAAGTGTAAGTTAAGTCAAGTGAACACTGATGATATGGATAACAGCAAATGTAAAAGCAAAAAAAGGAATGGAATAATAAATTAAAGTGTTTTCTGTTCACTATTATCTACACACACATGTTTAGCAAAACCATCTACAGGATCCACAAAATGCACTTTACAGAGCCTGAAATCTCAAAATTTTCTTGGGGGAGGACCCCAAACCCCCCCCCCCCCCCCCCCCCCCCACCAACCCATACCAATCCTGGACATGGCTACGATGTGAAAGTCGCTTTGCACCTTTTTGAGACACTACTGCAGTCTACTTCAAACAGTTCTCCTTCTACTTCAAATTTTCGGGAGAACCCTGCAACAAAAGCTGTTGCCCTAACATACATGATTGTATATGTATGCTAGGTAAATGTTGTGACAAGTTGCAGGCCAAGTTTCAGATCAAGGCAGTTCTTCCAATGCGAGAATTACACATTCGTGTCTTTTGTGGCCGGAATTAGGACCACATTACTGTACATATATTTTATTTTGCAGTAAAGAAAATTAAATTGTAACAGTACTCACACTGCCTTCTGGGTTTTCCAAGATATTGTTTGATAACTCAGCAATTCTAAGTTTTCTTTGGCTAAGCTTCTGGCTTCTTTGATTGAACAGTTCAACCATACTTAAGACTGGGGGAGGGGCTGGTGGGGACCCTGACACTTGATCGGCTTCTTCTGGGACTTGTTCTTCTGAATTTATTTTCTCACTCTGCAAAGGAGTATCTGAAATTAAAAAAGAAACAGACTGTCAAACAGTAATAATAAATTTAGATAAGATGGACATACTGCCCATCTAAAGAGACATAACTAAAGCAGGGCTGTCAGTTTTGAACCACCCAACAATAAATATTATTGTTAGCAATTTCTTAGCTAACGGTAACCATCAGCCATAACATCAACATTTTATATAATGAACACAGCCGTAACAGGACTGTTACGGGTTACGGCCCTTAAAGAGAAAGGCTGGTTCAGACTAAAGTAAGGCCCAATCACCAGACACACCAATAAGGTACATGTAGACCTGCCAAGTCCACCAGTCCCACCAGCCTCATGGACTCCAGGTTTTGACCAACACACATGTACATGTGTAACTACATTTTGTACTACGTGTATGTATCTACAATCGTGGACAAAACCACATTGAGTACTACAGCCTATTTGTTCAACCCCCCTCCCCCATTTCAATGTTGTTGTGTTGTGAAAATGATGTGAAAACGAAGTAGGATGAATTGGCAACCCCTTGAAGCAACATTTAGCAGGGGAGAGCCAGGGGGGGGGGGGGGGACTCCCATATAAAAGTGATGGGGGTGATCGTCGGAAATTTTGAAAAGAGACCCTAAAAGTACCATAATCTTGTTTGTGGGTGTTGCTCGAATTCATTTTCACCCCTAAGAGGTACCAATTCTGAGACAAAACTAGTGCCTGTCGTATTTTTTTCTGGCTTAATACCCTAAAAGGTACATGTACCGGAATAACTCTAACAGTAGTCATTTTAGATTTTAACACCCTAAGTGGTACCAAACCACAATTTTTAACCCCCAAAGGTACAGGGGCTCCTGTAGATTTTCAAGACTACAAATGCACAACTTTAAAATGTTCTTCAACACATCCTTTTCACATTTTGCAAGAATTCCCTACATATGAGTTAGTTAATTTTGTGACTGTTCTTTTTGTGGCACTTAATTTTTGCATGAATTTGGAGATTTCCAGTACGTACTATCCAGGATCGACCTGCCAAAAACTCAATCATTTTCCAGGATTTCAAGGACCCGTATGAACCCTGATGCATGCAAAAAGAGACTGTGTGCTTGTTATTAAATTTTAGTACATGATATAGTTGATTTATATAATTTACTTGTTTTTTGTTTTATGTTTTTTTTTAAATAATAAATAATATTTTTTTTTTTTAATTCACCTGTTTGGGGTAGTTTCTCTTTCCTTTGTATAATGCTGTCTTTACTCTTGATGGGTAGCAGAGCTCTTTCATTGTGATCCTGTTCTGCTGGCGCTGATCTGGGTCTCTTCTCATAATCAGCCTCTTCTTCCTCCTCTATTTTTCTTTTTCTTTTCTTTGCACCACTTGGAACTCTAAAATGAAGAAAAATAATCTATCAACAGAAACACCTTGTCTGAAGGTCTTATCCTTTTGTACACTTTTGGATCCGGCTGGTACAAAATGCAGGTCCCAGGTCACAATGCACCTCAAGACCTAACCTAACCCAGACTATGAGCGGTCCCTTATTTTTCTCAGGGATAGCCGAGTGGTAAAGCATGCAAGCGAGTGGGAAAATCACCTTGTGGAGATACATAATAATTATGTACATGTATCTACATATGTATGTAGTACATACTTTATTTGGTGACGCAGGTTAAATTAAAGGCAGCTTATAAAGCTGATGTGAACCTGCCGCTAATGCGGGTGTATACAAAACCATGGCCTACCCTATGGCCCACCCTAAATTTTATATTTTTACAAAAAAACAAAAGAAAAAAGAACTACTAGCACCTCCACTCAGGGATCAGGCGTTGAAAGATCGAGCGATGGCCGCCATGTTTTTTTTTTATTATCAAAGTCGTCCCCAGGGTCTTCTGGGCGTGTGGAAAAGCAGGAATCCGGAGTCCAAACCGGAAACGGACCGGAAATGGAACTGGAACCAGAATTTTTCTCATTTGTTTGCAGTTATAACTCATTCTATTTTAGAAAACATTTCAACCATTTTGGTTGTAACTCGCACAAGATGACCGAATTGTCTCGTTTGAAAATATGGAGGAGTAACATACAGTTGAACAGCTATTAACCTATTTTTAAAAGCAGCCAGTTATCCAAGTCCCAAAACTATTGACAGTATAATACTGTAAAATTCAGGGTCCGAAATTGCGACCAGCTAGTCGCGACTAAAAATTGAGTGTTGGCGATCAGAATTTCAAGGCTAGTCACCAGCGGGCAACTAACTTTTAGCATGTTCGATGTTTTGAACCGGCGTTCAAGGAATTAATTTGGGATAAAAATTTTGACACGGCTAGGTTTCCAGCAAGCAACTTACATTTTGTCTTGTCGAAGTTTTAACGTCCAATGAACTTAATTTAGGATAAAAATTAAGGTAAGATTCCTGTGACCTTCACAACGTACAGTTGTAATCTGCGCACTGTAATCAACATTTAGCGGCCACCATGTTGTTTCAGTGGTTTCATCTGACAGACAGGTATATAAAAAATTGTATGTTGGAGTGCTGATAACTGATCTGATATAAACAGTCAGACGTTTCGGGGATAACCCCTTCATCGCGCATCTGACAGACATACCATTGGCGCATTGCATCAACACTTTGCTTTCCTTTCGCCATGAATATTCATTTCAAATGTTGTGTTTCCTGGCGCTCTGCAAACCCTGGATAATTTTTTGCAGTCAGGAGAAGAAGAATTGAAGATGCTAAAGAATTCAATTTTTTATAAATGTTTTTATAATTTTCCGATTTTTTATTATTATTTTTATTTATTTATTTTACCATTTCCCAAGGGTGGCCGTTTAATTACTCCATATTTTCAAACGAGACAGTAGTACTAGTACCGGTTATTAAATTTACCACGATTTGGTCATCTTATGATTACAACCGAAATGGGTGAAATGTTTTCTAAAATAGAATCAGTAACAAACAAATGAGAAAAATTCTGGTTCCGTTTCCGGTTTTGGATTCCGGATTCCTGCTTTTCCACACTGCCAGAAGACCGTGGGGACGAGTTTGATAAAAAAAACATGGTGGTCATCGCTCGATCTTTCAACGCTTGATCCCTGAGTGGAAGTAGTTCTTTTTTCTTTTGTTTTTTGGTAAAAATATAAAATTTAGGGTGGGCCATAGGGTGGGCCATAGGGTGGGCCATAGGGTAGGCCATAGGGTGGGCCATAGGGTGGGCCATGGCATGGGCAAGCCATTGGCCCATGCCAAGCCATGGCCTGGGCCAGGTTTTGTACATGTATACACCCCACTAAATGCAATGCGTGGCGGCGAGGGACTACAGACAAAGCAAGAGCATGTGAATTATGTGTTGCTCTCACAAAGCAGAATTCTGATTGGTTCTTTCTCAGAGATTTGTTAACAATCTGTCAACATGCACAAGTCAAAGTCAACGCTCGAGAAAACATTGCATTACTGGTAAGGGGTTTCATATCTCTGATGCATCGCGTTGATTTTTGCGCACGCTCTCCCACTTGACTATTGCTGAGAAAAATGATGGACTGCTTGTAGTCTAACCCTAACCCTAAGGCTAACCCTAACCACTAACCACATTAGGGTTAGGATTAGCCTTAGAGTTACTAGGCAACTACAACAGTTTGTAGCTGTTTGGTTATCCACTGGATAATAGTACGCATAAAATGTAAATGTGTAGCTACTTCTTATCTGACTTCGGAGAGCTATGAATTATTATTTTTCCATGGTGTAGATGTGTAGCCACTTTCATCTGACCATGATAAGCCTTGGCATATCTTTAGCATGGGAGTACATAGAATTGAGAGTACCATGATTTCTTGTTCTACTGGGACTACACTATGTAGTCAGTACAGTGGAACCCGGTTAATACGTACACCAAAGGGACATCAAAAAGTGTCCGTATTATCCGGGTGTCCGTATTAAGTAGGCTGATATAAGAGAAAACATGTGTCGTCGGACAAACAAAACTGTCCGTAATTAGTGGGTGTCCGTATTGACGATTGTCCGTAAAGCGGGATTCCACTGTATTATATCTGGTGGATACACCGGGCAGTTATAGTTGCAGAATAATTTGCAGTTGTTCCATCGGTTTTACAGAATTCGCTCGAACAATTAAACTTTCGATAAGCTTATTAAATTAATTTTAAAAGTTAAGGTTCAAATTTATGCCTTCTGATTTAGTTCTGAAGAACAACTAATGGAAGCTTATGTGTTTTCCCAATGTTTACCCTTACAAACAGACTTACTTTGCTGCCACTTTCTTCAAAAGGCAAAACTCCTGTGAGAATTCTGAAAATACTCCAAGTCTTCAGGGTCAAGTGTTCCATTGTCGCCTGCAATAGTCACATCATCGTTGTTCAGCTCACTAGCTGTACTAGGACGTGCATTCCCCGTTCTTTTGTGTGCCTTTTTGCCCTTTTTGTTTCCTTTTCCTTTTGGCATTATTATTTGCTACTTTCTGTATAACGAAAGATAAAGAAGTTGTCTATTCTGAAAGCAATGGCCCGTCTAAATTACTGGGAAGAAACATTCAGTCAGTCCGAGTCAGTCCACCATCTTGGATTTGAGCCTTAGATGCTACCACGTGCATGTCAGCGTATTACCGTGGAACAAACTACCCTTCATATATGATTGTTTAGAGTGAGCCCAGGAACTTGACCTTGACGGGCCTAGAAAACATGTATCATAACTGACGTAAAAGGAGTCTGTACACCTTGTTATTGGAGCGTGCTATTAGCA